>VSMD01118837.1:0-38398 GCA_008750895.1 Mirza zaza
TTGGACATATCGGGGGGAGGGAGGGGGCAGGGGCAATATTTGTAACCCTAACAATATTTGTACTTCCATAATATGATGAAATAAAAGAAAAAAAAATAAAAAATCTCTGCTTTTTCATCTGTAAAAAGGGTATGAGAAGGCTTAGCGCTTGAATTTGTTATAAGGATTAAATAAGAATTGCAACGCACTTAGCTATTGTCTGGCATGTGGAAAATATTCTGTAAGTGGCACTTTAAAAAAAAAAAAGCTGAATCTGAAATGTAAAATTCTAAATCAACACAAGTATATGGTATAAAATAGCAAAGGAACACACAGAGCTAACTACATCTTAAGGGGTGATGCATGATCAAAGACACCTTGTAAATTAACATCAGTCTATATATTGTGAAAAGTGTGATTTCATAGGTTTTCTAGGTGTGGGGAATTGATAACCTCTTTTCTGCAGAAAGAAGGTTGTCAGAGTGGGTTTGTACCTTGTTCTCTGTTTCAAGAAGAAGATCCAAGAAGATATATCTGGAGTACTCAAAGGGTAGGGAGAGGGCATTTTTTATGCCTAAGAAGGAAAACTGAATATAGATAGTTTTATGAGTTGTTACTCAGAATGGTCTATAAGGACAGAGTTGTTAACTAGCTATTTTAAAATTCTAAAGCTGTCAGCCTCTGCCCAGAGCCATGCAAGGATGCAGAGCCGACAAATCGTGTGTGGCTGCCTGCCATCTACCCCAGTAAAGAGCTTCTAATCAGCAGATTGCTGCACGAGGTAGTTCATACAGTTAACTCCACTTAGACACTGACTTTGAAGCAAGGTCAAGAGAGATGCTAAATTGCATGTACAATGAGTATGAGGATAGCCTTGAATTAAATCATCACACAAACCAGCCTGGTCTTTTTCTCTAGGACTCTGGATGTCTTGCTGAACCATTCATTTCCTGTGCCTTTGTCCTTCACCTCTGTCCCTCCTTACTTCCCACCTCTGCTCACCCTCAAGTAGGCTCTTCAGAATTCAGGGAATAATTATTCATCTATTTATTCAGTCCATATGATACAGAGGCTGTCTCAAGGAAGGGAAGAAGGCCCCCTGAACTTGACAGTGGGTTCTCTGCTTTGCGTGGGAAAGAATTTTGGTGCAAGCCAATTAGCAACTGAAAGTGTATTGGGAGGGACAGACAACAGATCCTATTCCACAGACAGAGTAGGGGCCCTTTTCCAAGTAAGAGGGGGACCCTTTATGGGGTAATGGCAAAGTTTTTAAACATTTAAAAACTCTGTATGTGACCAGCTTTGTCTTGTGGTCAGGCTATAAACATTAATCATAAACTGCTGTCACAGAAAGGTAAGCACGAACGGTTTGTAAGGCATTCAGTTTGGTAATGTATCTATCCTTGGGTAGTCCAGGGTGGTGACTTGCTGGAGACTTCCTTGTTCAGGATGGGTAGGGTCTGGTATCAGTCAAAATGGCTGCACTTAGGCTCTCTTGACCACCCTCTTTTTGCCTTATCCTTCCATTACGTAGACACAACATGAGTGTTTGTGCCAGGCACAGAAATAGGTGCTAGGGGTATAAATATGTATCAGACAGAGCACTGGCATATGAGTAGCCCACCTTGTGGTTTGGGAAACAGAAATGGAAACAAATGATGACACTGTAATTTGTTAACTGCTTTACAAGTTCTATGAAAGCACCAAGGCAGAGATAACTATTGTGCTTTGGGCAGGTGGGACAGCCTCTCAAAGGAGATGAGTCGTGATTTGAGTGTTGAGGGACGAATCAGAGTGCTTGGGGGTGAAGGCTAGGAAGAAAATTCCAGGCAGAAGAAACAAAGTGAGCATGAGCTTGAATATGCATGTGGTTGACGTACAGATTTCATGGTAAACAGGGAGGCTGGAGAGAGGTAACAGCAATAACACGTGGACATGAAATTCAAAGGTAAAATGTCTTGCCACAGGTCTAGCTCAAGCTAAGAGCCACGGTATGGAGTTTAGATCTATAATCGTATGTCTATTCATGCTAATTTGACAAATAATTTGTGTATATTTTATATTACATTTCAAGACCGCTTAAAGAAGACTGCATTCGTTTGATGACTCAAGGCAACACAACAGTCTGGAGATGAAAAATCTGAAATCAGTGTCACTGAGCTAAAGTCAAGGTGTCAGCAGGACTGGTTCCCTCCGGAGACTCCAGGGGACAATCTGTTCTAGAGGCTGCCCACGTGCGCTGGCCGTGGCTGCATCCCGCCAACCTCTGTGCTGTTGTCACGTTGCCTCTTTCCTCCTTTGACCTTCTTGCCTCCCTCTTACAAAGACCCTTGTGATTGCCATTCGGGCCGGCCAGTCTGGGTAATCCAGGCTAATCTCTCCATCTCAAGGTCTTTAATTTAATCACTCTGCAAAGACTCTTTTGCAATATAAGGTAACATTCACGGATTCTGGGGATTAGGAAGTGGATATTTGGTTGTTAGTGGGGAAGAGGATTATTAAATTTACCACAGAGAACAATATTCTTAGTTCCTGTCGGTAAAAAAACATACCCACTTAAAGTGCTTTTTTCCCTATTCTCTCACTCAATAACAACAATCAACAGAAAAATCTTCTATGACCCCAAAATATGTGGAAATTTTTCCCCCACCTGCAATCAATCAATAATCAGTTCTGTAGCAGACACCAGCGGGGTGTCCTCCAATTCAATTCTGACACTACCTTGAATACAGCATCAGATCTCACAGGGTGAGGGCTCAGTCCCCAAGACTGTCCCCCCCTTAGGCACCAGTAATGAGTCCAGGCCTTTGGAACTTCTGACCAACCACCTTCAAGTTGGAGTTCCCACCTATATTTACAAGGCCGTCCCTTGTACCATGATCCCTTCTTTGGGATTAATTAATTTGCTAGAATTCAGGGAAACATGATTACTGGTTTATTATAACAGATATTACAAAGGATATGGATAAGGAGATACATAAGATGAGATATGGGGAAAGAGGTATGGGATTTCCATGCCCTCCCTGGGTGAGCCACCTTCCAGGAACTTCCATCCATTTAGCTATCCAGAAGCTCTTCAAACCCTGTCCTCTTGGACCATTTGTGGAGACTTCATTGGATAGGCATTATTGAAAATGATGTAGAAATGTGACTGGACAAAAAAGGGTATGAAGTAATACTAATAGACTGAGTGGGGAAACCCAGGAAGGCCTGTCTATTCAAATTCTTCTGAGCTGTCAGTGCAACATTCCTTCCTCCACGGTATGGGGGTAGGACCCTCTCTGGAATGAGGGTCTTCTCACCCACAATCAGATTAGAATCCTGCCTTAGTCAGGTGAAAGACGGGAAGGAGAAAGTTCAAGAAAGAGAGATTCTGTTTTCTGAGGCCTGCTTCTAAGGCCTAAATCATCTCAACATTATAACATTAGCTATGGGAATTAGGTGCCAGGACCCATGAATGAATATATATACAATATAAGTATATACCATCATATGACAGTCCTCAAATTGGACTGTCACGCAGCACATACATAACTGTTTGTGCCTGAGGATTTGGGAATTCAAAGAAAGATGGGAAAGGCTTGGACAAGTAACCCTCATTAATTATTCAGTCTGTGGAGAATCAGAAATGCCCGAGGGGTTTTTGGTCTGATCTTTTCAGGGAAGAAAGCAATAGTCTTTTCTCCCTCTGCTCATAATAAATGTCATCCCAGTTGAATTAACATTGTTCTAGAAATGCATTTGGCAATTTTAAAAAGGTTGGGGGAGTCCTTCTGAAATTTGTGTTAACTGATGGCAGAGTCACATGACTGGCTGAGCACTAGAAGTAAACTTTTTCATGTCTACATACAAAAGGTTCATAGTTTCTGACTCTAGAATGACTCTGTGTACAATTCAGGACATGCTGAAGTCCCAGAGCAGAACCCCCTTAGACCCAGGTAAGAGAGTCCCTGCTCCAAGCCTTACACTTGAGAACCTACTCTGGCCTCCTTTAGCTGTGTCTCTCCCCAAGGATGCCAAGGAGACATGTGGGCTTGGAGCCCAAGCTCCTCCCCCAACCACTCTCCAGGTGCCCAGGAATTTGGGGTACTGCCCAAATGGTCTTGAGTTTGCCTCCAGGGCTTGCACCAATCTCTTTCCCAGGTTCATCCTCCTGAGAGCAGGAGGCACCATTGCAGCATGCACCCCCAGGCCCAGGGGTGGCCAAGGGGCAGTTTTTGTTGGGGATAAACAGTGCTATTGCCTGAATGTTTGCCCCCTAAATTCATACGTTGAAATCCTAACACACCAGGTGATGGTATTAGGAGGTGGAGCCTTTGGGAGGTGATTAGGGATTAATATCCTTATAAAAACAGCCCGAAGAAGCTCCCTTGCCTCTTCCATGCAAAGTTACAGTGAGAAGTCATCATCTGTGAACCCTAGAGTGAGTTCTCACCAGACACTGAATTTGCCAGTGCCTTGACCTTGGAGTCCTCAGCCTCAAGAACTGTGAGAAATAAATTCCTGTTGTTTGTAAACCACCCAGTTTATGATATTTTGTTATAGCAGCCCAAATGGACTATGACAGATGGAACTTGCACAATGGGCAGGGTCCACATGGGTAACATCCAGGCCATCACTGGACAGAACAAAGCCTTGAACAAGAACTCTGAGTCTAAGAACTCAGGCCATCCTTGTGAAGGCACATTTGTCAAGGTAGGAGGATCAAATATCTTTTACTTAACATTTGTTCAGCCTGACCCTAACTTTTAAATAATTAGGCATGTGAGCTGTTTAGCACTCTTGCCTTAGGCCCTGTATATGTGAGTGGCAATCCTGACCAGGGCTACACTCACTGCCACAAATAGCAACACTCATCAGAGATAGTCCACATCGCACAAAGCAGCGTGAGCAAGTCACCATAATGGGAAGGAATCGAGTGGCCTTTCTTTGGGCAATAGGCTGAATCCAAGAAGTTCAACTAATTCCACAAGTTATTAGCAAAGTGATCTCTAACTTAGGGCCTTGACCTTCATTATATAGGGTCTTTAATTACCTGAAGTGAGGGGGATAAACAAGATTTAATGCCTTTGACATTGACACTCAGCATTTAGCGTTTAGATTTTGGAAAATGTCTCATTCTCCTCTTTAAATTCCAATCCTGTTATAGCCATGTAACTCGGCTGCATCGGAATTAAAAATAATGCTAGTAAAAATCTAAGAACACTAAACAAAGAGTGACTTTTCATAAGCAGTATGCTTCCATGAATATTCATCCAAATCATATTCTTTGAACCACTTAGGGGTCAAAGAGGGGTCCTCTCTCACTGGAGAAAATCAGGGTGGGTTTTCTCAAAATTCTCTTGGTTAATTTAGTGATGGATTTCTCCTGATAATCTAATTATCAAGGATTAAAACTGAAGGCTAATAATTCTTAATCACAAAATCCATGTTGGCTACTTTAGTTTCCTCTTTTACTAATTTTTATTGTTTTCTGTTTTTAAAATACATCTAAAGTTTCATAACTGTGATTAAAAGTAGCATGCCCACTTGTGCTATCTCAGTGCTGGATACTTATATGTTCTTGGAAGCACAGAATTTTCTTTCCTTTTCTTTTCTTTTTTCTTTTTTTGTGTATTTTATTCCTTGAGCATTCACTCCAAGCAGAAAAGCACAGAATTTTCAACATGAAATAGATAACAAAGACGGTAGACTAATTTCTTCACTTTTGAAGTTCTCCCCAGTATATTTACAGTTATTAATCCACATGGAAAACATTATTTCTAAAAAGCTGGAATTCTTAATTTTAAAGTCATGAAACTAATCAGCATTAGTAACTAAGTTTATCTGGGGCTTAGATTTTACATTTTGAAGATCATATTGAGATCATTCAGTCTTTTAGATTAAAAAACAAAAGATAAGAAACCAGCCTGAGCAACACAGCAAGACCCTATCTCTAGAAAAAAATAGAAAAATTAGCCAGTCGTGGTGGCATGAGCCTGTCGTCCCAGATACTCAGGTGGCTGAGGCAGGAGGATCATTTGAGCCCAGGAGTGGGAGGTTGCAGTGAGCTATAATCACACCACTGTGTGCCAGCCTGGGCAACAGAGCAAGACCCTGTCTCTAATAAATTAATAAATAAATTAATTAATGAATTAATTTTGTGCATCAAAGGGCATAATCAACAGAGTGAAAAGGCAACCTATGGAATGGGAGAAAATATTTGCAAACCATATATCTGATAAGGGGTTAATATTCAGACTATACAAGGAACTTCTACAATTCAACAATAAAAAAATCAAATAATCAATTAAAAAATGGGCAAGGGTACCCCCATAATATGCTGAAATAAAAAAAAAATAAAATAAAGGGGGAAAAAATTGTAAGGTAATAAATCTTTTTTGTTAAAAAAAAAAAAATGGGCAAGGGACTTGAACAGAGCTTTCTCCAAAGATGATATACAAATGGCTGACAGGAAATGAAAAGATGTTCAACATCATGATTCACCACAGAAATGCAAATCAAAATTATAATGAGATATCACCTCACACCCATCATGATGGCTACTGGAAAAAAAGAAAAAAGAAAAAAAACAAATGTTGGCAAGGATCCAGAGAAATTGGAACACTTTTACACTATTGGTAGAACTGTAAAATGGTGCAATGTCTCTGGAAAACAATATGGAGGTTTCTCAAAAAATTAAAAATAGGAGTACCATATGATCCAGCAATCTCACTTCTGGTAAAATATCCCAGAGAATTGAAAACAGGGTGTCAAAGAGATATTTGTATACCTATGTTCAAAGCAGTGCTATTCATAATAGACAAGAGGTGGAGGCAACCCAAATGTCCATTGATGAATGAATGAACAAAATGTGGTATATACATACAATGGAGTATTATTCAACCTGAAAAGGAAATGAAATCCTGTCACATGCTACTACATACACGAACCTTGTAAAGGAAAAGACAATCTCAGGATCCCCAAGCTCATTATGCCAAACAGGGAGCTAAGCCTGAGAACTGAGTCATGCAGCACCACCATCTTTTTCCCAAATGGATAACATTATGTGACTTCATAACCCTGTATCAAAACTTTATGCATAAAGCCAGGTTTCCACAATGACAAAGGTCTTTTGTCCCTCCAGATAGCTGTCCTCACAAATTGCTTACAAGGAAATTCCTTGTTTGCCCCTAAACCTTTCAAGATATATATAGCTCCCTATAAAACAGGCGCATACCAGTCATAATCTTAGGACAGCAACCTAAGTTATAATAAATTCCTAAACCTGGGTTCTGTTAAGTCTCATATTGACAATGTTGACTATAAGCCCATCTTCACAGATGCAGAACGAGGACAAGATAAGCTCAATCACTTCCTTGCCTGCATTGAGATGGCTACATAATTGACTTTTTTCTCTACTCTTTTTTTTTTTTCAAATGTTCACTTTATCTTATATAAAATGTAGATTTACTGAGCATTAATCAGAGCCTCATTAGAATATAACCATCTATCTCACAGCCCATCTTTTCTGCTTGCCTTTTTCTCTTAACTTCTGAGTTTCCAAGCCAGGTGTGGTGGCTCACACCTATAATCATAGCACTCTCGGTGGTCAAAGTGGGAGGATCACTCAAGGTCAGGAGTTCGAGACCAGCCTGAGCAAAAGCGAGACCTTGTCTCTACTAAAAATAGAAATGAATTAATTGGCCAACTCAAAATATATAGAAAAAATAGCCGGGCATGGTGGCACATGCCTGTAGTCCCAGCTACTCAGGAGGCTGAGGCAGGAGTATCTCTTGAGCCCAGGAGTTTGAGGTTGCTGTGAGCTAGGCTGACGCCATGGCACTCTAGCCCAGGCAACAAAGTGAGACTCTGTCTCAAAAAAAAAAAAAAAAAATTCTGAATTTCCAAACCCCACTTTGGAGAGCACAGGTCACAGATGCTTCTGTAGTTTGTGCTTTTCTGGGGTGCGTCCTCAAACTTTGGGTTAATAAACCTCAACTTATTGTGACTCTCATCTCAGTTACTTATTATTTGGGATATCAACCTCAAGGACATCATGCTAAGTTAAATAAGCCAGTCACAAAAAGGCAAATACTATATGATTGCACTTATATGAGGGATCTGAAGTAGTCAAATTCATAGAAACAGATGAATGATGGTTACCAGGGGCTGGGGTTGGGGGAAAAAAGTGAGTTGCTTAACGGGTACAGAGTTTGAGTTTTACAAGATGCAATCTGTTTCACAACAATATGAATGTACTTACCACTACTGAACTGTACTCTTAAAAATGGTTTAGCTGGTAAATTTTATGTTATGTGCTTTTTGCCAAAATAAAAAAAAACAAAAGCAAGCATTGCTATAATATGAATGTTGAGGACTTTATGTTCCGAAAATACATAGTTTGACTCAAACAAACACAGGGAGTAGATCAGATTTGGCCTCCTGGTTTGTTGACTCTCCCTGTAACCACAACCCTGCCTTCATGTATTTTCCCCCAAGTCCTTTGTATAGACTAACAGAATATTACAAGCTGCAAGTAGGCATAGAGACTTAAGAGTCATTTTGTGGGTAAGAGTAAGGGGAATGGGGAATTAGGAGGGGTATTTTCTAAGGTCAAAGAAGTAATTAATGGCAGAGCAGTGATTAGAATTTACCTGCCCAAGATCCTTCCTATTGCTATTTGGAGTTATCTATAGATTCTTAATGATCAGGAAAACAATCTTTTATTTGACTGGGAGCAAACACAATATTTAACTGTGTCAACCTAAAATAATCCAAAGGCTCATAATCCAGTTTTAAAGAGTTTATTCAAGTGAAAAGCTGGGAATGGCTGTTCCAAGACACACAGACTCCAGAGAAATGGGGTCAGTGCTACGAAGTTACAAGTTAAAGTCTTGCTTATATAGGAAGAAGATGAAGAAATTTAACAAGATTACATTTTCTATACAAGGCTGGTTTAAGAATTACAATAAATTAATTAGTTTGTTTTCTTTATAGCTAATTTTCATTTCCTTTACAATTTAAAAGACTGTACTTAATATTACATCTTCAGACAATCTGATAGCTATAAAGTCTTTGTGTGAGAAAGGTAAAGGGGGTTAATCTGCAATGAAGATACCCTTCAGTCATTTACAATATTTTACAAAACAGTGCAGGTAAGAAGGAGGCCACACTATAATCAGGGAAGCAAAGTTTACAGTTGCCTAGGTTACAGCTGCCTGTCATCTGACTCAGGCCCCATAATCACATTCCTTTAAGGCTCAATTTAGAGTTCCAACAGCTTAGATTTTGAATTACTTGTTTTCATAACTGAATTCCATAGATGCTAGTATAAATACAGATTGAATTAAAATCCTCTAGTAATGAGTTCTTTAGCCCTCTGTGACTTTTAAGACTAGAGCCTTTGATTCCTTTTTTAAAGACCTCCTCCCTCAAAAAACAAACAAACAAACAAAAAAAACTAGAGCTAGGAGGACAGTACTGATTATAGAACTCAATTAAAAGAGCTCTATGCTGAAATTGTTTTAAATGTAGTTCCCTAGAAGTAATTTAAATAGCACCTAATATTTTGTGAAGTGTTAAAATAATTAAAATAATCTTATTTAATATAGTAGTAATCTCCATAAAAAAAGTTACATTGACCACTAGCAACTTTTAGGGAATCGTGTAAATTTGTCCTTCTTTACAAGATTAATTAATATTTAAATATTAAGTAACAACCTGGAAGACAAATAATTATCATTATGTGCTGAATGCCTGGTTTCCTAGGGCTGGCATAAAAGGGAAGGACAAATTGAGAGGGGCAGCCTTGCAAAATGAACAGGAAAATACCTAATCCCACAATTTCAATTTCGTAGTAACAGATAAAGATCAATCCTATGAGTTCTCTCACTAACAGGCACCGTGCAGGAGTTCTGTTTTGCACAACTTCTTAAAAGAGCTGAACAGACGGAAAGGAGACATAAATCTTTTTCTTTTGAAATTGCCTTTAAGAATCTGCTTTTTTACAGTCTGAAGAGTTCCTGAGTGAACAGCAGTGTGCAAACTTCAAGCCTCAGCCATATCTCAAGGGCAGAGTCACATCTCCAGCGAGAATCCTTATAATCCTCTCTCTGAGGAAAGGTGGGAAAGCCAACTCTTGAATTTTGACATCCTGCCCCAGTTTCAGTTTCTGTTATCAGCTACCCCCAAGAAGACAGAATGGAACTGATACAGCAGTACCCTGGTTAATTTGGCTACAGCCATAAAACTTCTTCACCCCCTAAATAAAAAGTCTGAATACCTATTTCCCTCTCCCTATGTTCTCTATCTCCTTCACTTGCTTCTTTTTCCACCTTGGGAAAAGTAAATAAACTTCTTCCTTCTATTCTAATCTTTCTCTGGAGAAATCTTTTCCAAAAACCTGAGTGTACTGGCTAACACCCTAACACAAATAAAGCCCAGTCCAGCAGGTCAGGATCTAGATTTAAACCATGAGTAAGATGCTTAGGGTGCAATGTTCATTTTGTTCTGTAACATGAAGCAAGACAAGCTAGAGATTATGCCTAACATGGTATAAATTATTATACTAAACAGTTTCTTTTTGTTGTCTAGAAAAAAATCCCAACCAGTTATGCTTTAGAAGTCGTGTTGAGCAGAGATTCCAACACAATCCATAAAGTTTATGTAGTATTCCAGGAGTTGAGAAAGCATAAACATTACTATTTAATTATTAATAATACAGCTTCAATTATAATGTCAATGTTGTGTTAAAAGACATTTTTCTAGGCTTTCCTGGTGTACAGAGATATGCTTATCTAAATCACCTGCTCTCAATGAAAAACACCCTGTGAACATTGTCTCTTCATAATATCCATATAATATGCATAGAAAACAGCAAGTGAATATTTTAAATTGCTTCTTAAGTATAATACACAAATGCAATACATAAGCCTAGATAGTATCCTACTTCAGGAAAAAACAGCTATAAAAGACATTCTGGGTACAATCATGGAAACTGGAATATGGGCTGAATATTACATAATATTGGGGGATCATTGTTGTTTTCTTAGGTGTGATAGTGTTTTTTTTGTTTGGAGACAGCTCGCTCTGTTGCCTGGGCTAGAGTTCCATGGCAACAGCCTATCTCACAGCAACCCAAAACTCCTGGGCTCAAGCCATCCTCTTGCCTCAGCCTCTCTCCTGAGTAGCTGGGACTACAGGCACACGACACCAGACCCAGCTATTTTTTTTCTATTTTTAGTAGACAGTAGGGGGTGTGGTGGGGAGGTGGGTATCACTCTCACTCAGGCTGGTATTGGAACTTCTGAGCTCAAGTGATCCTCCTGCCTCTGCCTCACAGAGTGCTGGGACTACAGGTGTGAGCCACCACGCCTGGCCAGTGATATTGTGATTATGGAGCAAATTTCCTTATTCTTAGGGGAGACGGGCTGAACTATTTAGTGGTGAAGTATTTTGATGCCTGCAACTTATTAACATTGTATTACAAAAAGGCGTATCTATTTTCTCTACACTTGAAATCTTTTCATAATAAAGAATGGGAGTGAGGGGAACAAAGGGCATCTTTTTATTTATTTTTCTTTTTATTTTTTTGAGACAGAGTATCGCTCTGTTGTTCTGTGGCATCAGACTAGCTCACAGCAACCTCAAACTCCTGGGCTCAAGCAATCCTTCTGCCTCAGCCTCCTGAGTAGTTGGGACTACAGGCATGCACCGCCATGCCCGCCTAATTTTTTCTATATATTTTTAGTTGGCCAATTAATTTCTTTTTATTTTTTTAGTAGAGACGGGGTCTTGCTCTTGCTCAGGCTGGTTTCAAACTCCTGACTTTGAGTGATGCTCCCGCCTCAGCCTCCCAGAGTGATAGGATTACAGGCGTGAATGAGGGCATCTTTTTAAAGTACCTTAGCCAAGAGCTCTATAAAGAACTGAGCAGTGACTTCAATTTACCCTTTGGGTCTGTATGTGTGCTGCTACCTTTTTTTTTTTTTTTTGCCATTGTACACCAAGTATTCAGCTTGTGCAAGCTCAGCCTCACCCAGGTACACCTCAGCCCAGGTGTGACTTAATCATGCTTAAGTCAAAACTGCAAGCTAGCCTGAGGAGATAAAGTCCACACTTGAACACATTCCTAAAATATTACCTGGGCACATTCACTTGTTTGGTTTGCTCCTTTATAGCAGTCTTATGTCCCTTTAGGGCCTGTGTTTTCTTTCTTCCCTTTCTTTTTTGCCGACATAATCCCAGAGAGAGGTTATTTCTTTCACACCCATAGACACACCCTAGGAAGACTTTCATTGAGAAATCATTTTGCCCAACCCCTCATTGTTGAATTCGATTTTGAGCTGTCTGTAAGTCACTTCTTGAAATAACCAATATCATGCTGCAGTTTAAAAAGCAAACCCAGTGAGAAACTCAGAATCACAATTTTATGCTCTTTCGTCACTATCCTTGGATTAAAAAAAGGGTGCTGTTAGGTTTGTTCCAGGTGGGAACTCGAAAAGTATGTATGAGACATGGATGGTTAATGGAAAAACCTAGGAGGTCTGTGAAACAATAGCCACAGGAGTCTGGAGAGTCCAGGAGGTTGTAAACCTAACAGACAGCTGCAGTAGGCATTCCTATCCCCCCTGGTAAGGATGGAACTACCCTCCCCCCTTATCTTTACAGGATGAGATTGACCCAGGGGTCCCAGAAATTGGTTGTTTTAAAAAAAATTTTATTGCAGCAGCTGTTCTGGCCCAGGTACTCACTCCCCCCAAAACCCAAGGCTTTCCACGCCCTAAGGGTGGCTGCTCTTTGGCCTCCACCCATCTGCACCTAGATGCCCAAAATAAACGGCATTTTGCTACGCATGGGGCTTCCTGTCTCTCTCTGGGCTCCCGAGGTAACAGATGCAAATTTACAGAAGAACTGTGTGTACCAGGAAGCTGTGATATCGTTTTAAAAGGAGTACACAGTGACGAGGCAGTGTTTCCATTCATATTTAATACCTTCCGTACAAACTTCAAATTACAGTTTAGTTTCTTGCTACCAGGCTTTTAGCGCCACGGGCTGTAAGTGCGTGCTTCGGGACTACGATTGACCTGGCTATGAGCGTCTAATACCCGACCAACAGGATCCCACTTAGTTTTAGCAGTTGTGGTTGGTGTCTGGGAATGAGTTCATGCGAGCTGAAAGTCAGCCCCTGGTTTAGGACAGGAGAGCCAAAAAAGGTCTCAGCAGTGCCCCCGCCGAGGTGCGCGTGTGAGGCTCGGGGAGGGCCAAAGGGTGCCGCGTGCCGCCGCGGAGCCTCCTTCACCAAGATGGCTTCGGCGCCCCGGCCCGCGGGGGCGGCCATCTTGGTAAAGGCCGGTCAGGCGGCCAGAGAGCGGTGCTGCCGCTGGCCGGGATGCCAGATTCGAAGGTCACAATCAGCGAGTGACCCGGCGACAGCCGGCCCCAAGCATGGCTAGGCGGCGGGCGCTGAGGCGCTGCCTGCAGCTGCTGGCGCCCTCGGCGGAGCCGGCGCGGCGGGGCCGGGGGCGGAGAAACCCGGGCGTCAGCCGCCCCGGCCCCTCCCGCTGCGCGGAGGCGCTGTGCTCTGGGGCTCTGTGGCCGGAAACCCAGGAACAGCGGCGGCGGTGGCGGCGGCGGCGCGCGCGTCCGGCCGCCCCCCGCGCGAGGTGAGCCCGCGCCCCCGCGTCCCCGCGCCCTTGCTCCGCCCCTCCGCCGCGCGCCCGCGGCCCGGAGCCCTAGTTCCCCGGAGCTCTGCGCTCGCTCCGGTACCGTGCGAGAGGCGGTTTCCTCCGCTCGCTGTCCTCTTTCGCGTCTGCTGCCTCCTCCTCAGCCTGCGGGCTGAGTAGTCGCACGCCACGGCCGGGGGCTGTTCGGTCTCTTCGGCGAAGTAGAGCGGGCTGCGAGTGGGTCCCCAAGCCCTGCTTACCCTGGAGATGCTGCACTTGTGAGTGACAGGGCTTCATCTGAATTTCCACACCTCGCGAGTTGCGGAGCCTGCATCTCTGAAGCTGCCTGGGTGAAGAGCCACAGTATTTTTTTTTTTTTTTTCCCTTTTTTGGGAGAGTAGCTTCCTCTGGGATTTGAGATCCCATCTTCTCTGCAAATTACCGGGTTGCATCTTCACTGATAGGAATACATGTGGGTGTATGTTCTTTGGGTTGTATGTAAATGAATGGGTTGACAACTTCCTCAGAGCAACTTAGTTCTGCTTAATGTATAGTATTGATCTTCTAAAAATTCATTCCAACAGGTTTCTCCCCTTTTATCTTGAAATAAGTGTGCTTATTTAACCCCAGAATGGAAAGGAAGAGCAAAAAAAAAGGGGGGAGCAAAGTGGGGAGGGGTGGTAGAAGGTAGTGCTTTCTTGAGTTTTATGTTCTGTGGTTGTTTGCGTCTTAAATTGGGTATTATTGCAGGTTTTTCAGAACACGTATTCCGATAGTTTTTTTCTCTGGGTAAGACTAGAACTCGGTATGGTCCTGGTAGTTGAGGTAAATATAATTCCACAGGCTCCAAGTTCTGACGTATTATACCTCAGTGGAACCTGAAAAATATTAAGGGAATGAGAAATTAACAGCCTTTTACAAAGTCATTTAGTCTTGTCTTTGCCTTTACTGTAGGTTATTCTATATATGTTATAACAGGACTCACCTGGTTGGCTTTGGCTTGGCAGGAAGTGTTTGCTGTTTGATAATTCTGATTAATTTATTCAGAAAGTCATTCCTGAGATACAGTTCTCTTCAAATTAAGAAATAATTTCTATCTTTATTAACAAATGGAAGTCTAACAGTTCCATTTCTATTTTCAGTTGCATTGTTTATGAGTTAGCTGCAGACATTGACATCTGTTTAGAAAGAAGTTATGTAATCTTTAAAAAAAGAAAGATTGCCTATATGCCACAATAGTCTGCTTCTGTTGCAAGAAAATATTAGGTCTGTTAAAGAAGAAATTTAGGGCACGAGTACTTATTTAAAATAAGAATTTAAGAGAAAGACTGAAAGGTAAAAACTGTTTAAGTCAACTGAAAATATGGTCAGGATTTTCAAAAATTTTATTTTGTTAACGTTTGCAGGCTTTCCTGGTGCATGGATTATGGTGAGTCTCCAAGAGATGAAAATATTTAGTGTATTTCTCAAATTCTTATTTTCACACACAATTTCAAATTATATTGTACAGATGCTGCATAGCAAAATTCTAATTTTTAAATTAGTCCAGTTATAACTATTAGAAGGACATTTTAACATAAGCATTCCATCATAGGGTTTTGGTTAGGTTTTAATTGATACTCTTGTGTGTGTTTGAAAGAAGTATTGTATTACTTTGGGTATTTGTGAGTTTGGAAAACTGAGGGGATTTTTATGAATATTTAGTCTGTGTTTGGAAAAGTAATATTTGCCTTTAATTTTTTTGTTTCAGTCTGCATTTTCTTTGTAGTGGTGGATAGCTGCGGATATAGTGGGTTTTTCCATTCCTTTCTACTCTGTGTAAATAAGAATATGGCTATACGAGAGGGCTGTGCTGATCTGGGCATTTTAGATTGAAATGCATACAAGTAAAAAGTGTTTTCATTGAAGTATTATTAGGGAAGTGAACTGTGCACATAATTAATCATTAAAAAGCCTTTTATCCTAAAGGCGTGTGAGGACATGAATAAAACTGACATTAAAAAAATCACTTATGTGATTTCCAGCATAAGGTTCAAGTAATATTTCATTTTAACACCTATAATACTGAAGAATTCTACCTGTCTGTAATTTATAGTGCCTTGCTCGACTTGTTTTTTGAATTTAATAACCATTTATGGTGTATTTAAATATTAGATTACCAATGAACTGATAAATCTTTAGGGGTAGTATTATGTCAGAGATACAGTCTTCTGGCAGCTCAGCTGGTTAAATAATATAACTTTATCATTTACAAAGCTCTTTCAGGTTTTTAAAAATTTATTTATTTCTAGTTTGATTTTATAGACACAAAATATGTGAGATTATTAATCCTATTCCATGGATGAGGAACACAGGGAACTGAGAGCCTCAGAGACTTTAGCAATTTGGCCAAGGTCCCTTAGCTCAGCAGCCCTGGCCTTCAGCAGAAAATAAATACACACGCAGAGCTGACTCTTGTTATACAAGGGTACCAATGAAGCCAAAGTAGAGGGATGTGGATCAGCAAGCTTTGGTCAGCAACGCATTCGCAGATTGCACCCCTACACCTGAATAACAGGTTGTGAACAGTCAGTACTGTTGGCTGTGGAAGCACAGGGCTGGCATACAGATGGATGGGCATAATTCAAAATCATCATTGAAAAACAACTCAGTTTATGCCTGCTACCTAGAATAATCAATCTGTCTTTGCCTAAACAGCAGATTTTTGTGTTTTCTAACTGGGGGGCCTTCCCAGATTAAGGGACATGTTGATGGAACAATGAATGCCTGCATGACTTTGTAATCTCTCAGTTGTAAGACTAAAGTTATCAGAATAAAGAAACACCAGGCTTTCTCATTGTTACTAGTATTCCTTAGATTGGTCATATATTTGTTTTGCTTGCAAGACACTGATGCTAGGACAATTGGAGGACAGCAGTAATTTGTTTTGAAAGTTGTTTTTCTATGTTTTGAAAGTCCTTCAAACTACAACGGTGTTTGTTCCCTTTTCAAGTTACTGTGTTCATTCTTATTCTCTTAGGTTTGTTTAGAGAGCTTTCATGAAAGCTCTCTAAACCAAGCTCATTATATGTTCTGAACATACACACACATATGTTTTTTCCCCCCAGAATGTTGTGCTATTGTATGGTTAAAGTTACTAATGGAAGCTTAAAGAGCTTCTGGACTCTAATTCCTTTTTTTAAACTTGAGGCCACATGAGGTGAAATATGTCATTTATCCCATGCTGACACTATGGGCTTTTGGTTCTCAGGGTTTGTAAAGCATAATTAATCTTTAATAATTAAGCATAAATAAGCTAAGAGCATGGCTGATGGATAGTCCAGCCTCCATCACCAGCCAGAGCTAGAATCTTGGAACATCACGTAACTCTCTGGCCTGACTTGCTTTACCTATAAAGTGAAAGGGTCAAGCAAATGATGACTTCTCTAGTTGGAAGGATAGGGTAGGTACCCAGTACAACCTCTTTAACTCACAAATTTATTGTTTGTAGCCTCACAAGAGTTTAGCCTCAAAACAGAAACATCAAAATTAGGCTTTTCCTCATACAGTGTCTTAGTTTTATATATAGACTAAATTTCCATTGTATATAAATGTACATGTGCTGTTTGAAGCCTATTTTTTAACTGGGTGAATGTTAATACTGGTGCATATACTGAATATCATCAGAATGAAGAGTTTGATCTAAGAAACTTTGATATTCTCAGCAACATTGCCTTGGTTAAGCATGATCATGTAGAGCTTTATAATTTTTTTGTTTAGTTGCCTAAATAGCTGAAAGTCATGCTTTATAATAATGTTTCATCTTCAACTTAGTATAAACTGCCCACACTTTTATAAATTTTGTTGAAGAGAAAACTATGCATTTATATGGTAACCTGAGGCATAGAATGATCAACCCTCAGTCCAGGACTGAAAAGGGGTTCCCACAACCATTCTTCCCAATCGGAAAGAGAAAAATGCTAGATATATGCTGTATAAACTCAGGCATCTTTTCAAAGCAAGGAAAATATCTTCAAGGCACCATGTATATTTTATGTTTATATGAATGGAATATAAAAATAATTTATTGTTGATTCTTTTCTCTGTAACTTTATAACATGAGAAATTAAAATAGTGACATCATTTGAAGCCTTTTTCATGTAAAATTAAAACGGCCATTATATTTATTAGGGAACTAGTATTTATTATCTGTTAAGTGCCTTTTACTTTGAAAATGAGAAAAAAAGAAACAGAAAACTTTGTTGAAAGCAAAAAAGGCTAGCCTTGTCAGTGATGCAGTAACTGTTGGCTAAAGGCTACCTAATTTTAGAACCTAGGTATCTGCTCAGGATACATTTGTTTTGATTTTTCTTGTAGATTCAACATGATTGGTAGAAAGAACGTGGGCTTTGGCATCTGATGACTTGGATCTGCAGGTCCAACTGTTACTAGCTTTTGGACTTTATGCAAGCAATTGAACTCTGTGAACCTCTATTAATATCATCTATATCCCGAGGAAGATAATATTGATAATCTACCTCGTAGGAATGTTGAGGATTAAATGAGGTAATAAATATATAAAGTGCTTGGCACATAGTAAGTGCTTGATAAATGATAGCAATTATGTGTGCTGATCAGTGCACTCACAGTTGGATTAGGAAAGCTGTATCTGGGGAGATTGTTACCTTTAGTGTTTTTATAGTTCCCCTAAACCTCCTAGTTAACAGTAATTTTATCACTTAGGATTAGTTTGAGATGGTTTCAAAGATTGCTCAAATGTGTTTCTTCTACACATGAAAGATGTCCAGAGTTGAACACTTCAGGCTTGGTAGGTGGGCCCTATAGTCCTTCTAGCTCTTGTCTGCACCATTCCTGTATGTGGTCCTCATCCTCCTGGCTCAAGGATGGCTCCAGGCAGCCCGATACAGATACAGGATCTCTTTCCCTCAAGGAGACTCCTCGAAGCCATGTAAAACTTCTGCTTGTATCAGTTGGTTGAAGTGTCAGCAGTATGGCCATCCCTAGCTGGAAGGCTGGGAAATGTAGTCATTTGGCTGGTGCATAGTTACCCTAAGTAAAATGGGTTCTGTAATTTAGAAGAAAAGGAAGACTCGATTTTGTGGTGGGCATCTTCTAGTCTTTACCACTGTGCTACCACTTTACCATTATAGAATGCAACTACTCAGCTATTCCCCAAGACTCTCCAGTTTTTATTTTTGTTAGTAGAGTTGGTGGGGGTGCCCTTTGTTGGCTTTTGCCTCTCTGTCCTTTGGTTACTTTTGCTTCTCTTATTATTTGACTCTCAGCAGGAGATATTTTCAAAAACAATTAACTATATCCCAGTGAAGAGCAATTAGGAGTTTAAGCTCTTTTTATTCATTCATTCTATAAATATTGAGCACTCTTTATGTACAGGCTGCTGTGTGTTGTTATAGACAATGTGAATCATTACTGATTGCATTTCCTTTTATTTTCTTTTTTGGCTTGGCTTGGCTTGGCTTTCTGGGAGCACAGAGTCAAATTTGTGACTCAGATGGATTGAATACAATTCTGTGATCTATCAAACTTTGTACCTAGCAAAGTAGTCTTCCCATTCCTAGCACTGTGTAGCAGTCTCAGGATTATGTATTCTGACTTGGAGTGTAGGACGGGCAGGAAGAGTAGGCTTTATGGTGGGCAGCTGCCAGGCTAGCAAAAGTTCTAGGATACCAGAAGGTCCTTCCTAAATGTCTGTTTTACCTTTGTGCCGATGACTAATGATTTAAAGTAGTGGTTCTGAATCCTGCCTATATATCAGAATCACCTGCAGAGCTTTTAAAAACTGTCTGGTGAACACTGTCCTCTCACTGGCCGTTTTGATTCAGTAGCCTTGGGTGTAGTTTAAAAAGCTCCACAGGTAATTCTGATGTGCAGCCAGCATTGAGAATCACAGGTTTAAGGCTTTGTAGCTACTTGGATTGGGAGGAAATATTCTAAGGAGGATTTGAGTGTTGTTCCTTATCAGATCAGATCCTTTCTTGACAACCTGTTTTGACCATGGAAAAAGATGGTAGGAGGAACTCTGAGATTAGTAGAGTCACTTGGGTAGGAGAGGCAAGACACTGAAATGCTTTAGGGGCAAATTTAGTTACTCACCATTTATGTAGAGCTGGCTTTGCTTGCCTGTTTTTCCGGCTCCTAATTTGGGAAATTTTTCGTTTGGGCAAAAGAACCTGGTTAACTGGGACTTCAAGCCCCAGGCAAAGTGCTGGGTCTAGATGTGGCCACCATTAGTATCCTGAGTTTGTAGTTTTTGCTCCTGGGAGGCAGTGAGGGGAGATGAATGGGATTATCATTTGCAGAACCAGGAGACTATCCAGGTTTATGAGAGCCTCCTGGGAAATCCAGGAGTGTTGGTGAGGCCACAAGGAACTATGGGGTTGGGTAGTCCTATGGAGAATCGTCATTTTATATTTAAGAGTTGTATGATTTCCAGGAAGACCAGGCCTTCTCTTATTCAAATATTAGAACAAAAACATATTCTAGAGTTTATTCCATTTCAGTTTATTCATTCCATTCATTGTCCTCAGCCCTCATATCTCATTACTGTAGAAATTTTAAAATGGTATATATCTCCTACTAACTTTTTGTTTTTTTAAGAGACAGATTCACTGTGTTGTCTAGACTTGGGTACAGTGGTGCATTCATAACTCACTGCAGCCTGGAACTCTTGGGCTCAAGGGTATATCCCACTAATTCTTATTAAACAGTGTTTTGAGCACAATAAACAGTAGCTTACAGTCGTTGATGGCTTACTGTGTGCCAGGTACTGGGCTAAGAATTATGAAACTAAGGCTTGGAAAGGATGACAAGGAACAAAGTTGGGAAATATTTATTTTAAATCCCTTGTGCCCCATTTCCTGCTAATGTGATTTTTCATGATAACCAATTCAAGCATATTTTCATTATATTCATTTTTAATATGCTTTTATAATTTACTACATACTTCCTACTATTCTTAAACAGAGGATACTGAATTGAACTCAGGGATCTCAAAGTCCCTTTGAACCTCAAGATTCTATTAAATATTAGTTGACCTTTTTGGGATGTCTCCAGGCCTCACTCTGAGCCTGTTATTACACTGTGCTGAAGAGTCAGAGGTAGCTGAACAGGGTCTGACCCCAGTTAGTGCCCAGGCCTGTTTCCTTGGAAAAGTCCCCACTGTTGGTTTGGTTTTTGTCATTTACATTTTCTCACAACGGATGGACCACATATGATATTCAGGGCAGAATAATGTGTCTGCCCTTCTGGCAAATTCTAATGTAAGTGCATCAGGTGCTCTAGTAGCCTCCTTGGTGACTTTTTTGCTTTCTGTCACCCTCTCTGTTGACATCAGTTTCCTTTAACTTGTTGGCTGAATTGGGGAAGTTATGGGCCTTCTCAGTGTCACTGATCCAGTGGATCCTGGACCATCACTGTCAGTATTTAATATGAACTACTCAGAGACAATCTTGAGAATCACTCTCAACCATCTTGAGAATTTGGGCCAGTGTGTTTTGGAAATGCGTTATTCTAAAGAGTACACCCTTTTTTTTTTTTTGAGACATAGTCTCACTCTATTGCCCCGGCTAGAGTGCCGTGTCATCAGCCTAGTGCTCAGCAACCTCAAACTCCTGGGCTCAAGCAATCCTTCTGCCTCAGCCTCCCGAGTAGCTGGGACTACACGCATGCTCCACTATGCCCGCCTAATTTTTTCTGTATATTTTTAGTTGGCCAATTAATTTCTTTCTATTTTTGTTTAGTAGAGATGGGGTCTTGCTCTTGCTCAGGCTGGTTTCAAACTCCTGATCTTGAGTGATCCTCCCACCTCGGCCTACTAGAGTGCTAGGATTACAGGAGTGAGCCACCGTGCCCGGCCAAGAGTACACCATTTTTATTATTCAGAGCCGACACTTCTGTAAACATGATATTAAGCCGAAATTTAATGGTTGATTATAATTTTTTCCCCCTGACAGATGTTGAATCCCTGGAGGTTGGGGCTCATATTCCCCACAGCTCCTGGAGAGCTAGAACTTAGATAAAGCAGATATTCAAACAATGTTTGTTAAATTTAACTTTACAAATGCTTGAAGTAGAGGCCCTTACAAGTTATATCTGAAATCTTTTAAGTTTAAAAATCTGATGGCTGTTTATATCAGATTTGTCAGGAAATGTCTTCTGAAATATTTCACGGTGTGAATAACCTGGTCCACCTTCTAAACCTGTGAAATTGTGCTTTCTTCCAGTCGAGAACTTTATTGTTCTCAGGTGAAAACACTTTGCTCCCCCCCCCTTACCAGGCCAGCCTGGAGAAGGTGGCTGCACCTGAGCTCCTGTAACTTGGAACTTCTTTGAGGGCATGGAAACTGGGAGGGGAGGGCAAAGGCTGAGTTAGAGGGGACAGCTGTTCTGTTGCCTGAGTTGACTCTTTGGTGCAACCAAAGATTGTTAGAATTTTAGAGGTGGAAGGGACCTTAGAGGTACAGCCCTCACAACTGTATCAACTCCCTTTAGAGGCAAAAAAGAAAGAAAGAAAAAGGTACAGCCCTGTCCTCTCATTTTACAGATGAATGAAAGTGAGTTTCAGCAATATTAAGTGACTTTTTTTTTTTTTTTTTTTTTTTGAGACAGAGTCTTACTTTGGTGCCCAGGCTAGAGTGAGCGCCGTAGCGTCAGCCTAGCTCACAGCAACCTCAATCTCCTGGGCTCAAGCGATCTTACTATCTCAGCCTCCCGAGTAGCTGGGACTACAGGCATGCGCCACCATGCTCGGCTAATTTTTTCTATATATATTTTTTTAGCTGGTCAATTAATTTCTTTCTATTTTTAGTAGAGACAGGGTCTCGCTCAGGCTGGTTTTGAACTCCCGACCTTGAGCAATCCACCTGCCTCGGCCTCCCAGAGTGCTAGGATTACAGGCTTGAGCCACTGCGCCCGGCCCTTAAGTGACTTTTTAAAGGCTACAGTGAATTCAGAAGTCGGAAGCAGAACTGAAGTCAGAAAGAATTAAACAGAATGCTTTTTCCTCTTTCCTTGTCCTTTCTAGCCAGGAGCTACAAAGACATGTTTCTTCATTGCTTTTCTTGTGGGTTATGCTTTAAACTGCAAGCTTTTCTTTTTGCGTAATTGATTATGAGACAGAGACAGCAGAGAGAAAGCATAGCCATATTCTTTAGAGCCACATAAAAGCATATTTGTGTTAAAATCTTAGCTTAAGGAATAGTCAATTAATATTTAAGATTATCTAACATATTTAAGGTACATTTTCAAGTTCTGTAGGCATCAAATGTAGTCTTTCTTCCTCATCCTACCCCAACTTTTGTAATTAAATAATTCTGGATATCATTTAGATATTATTGATTATACCAGAAATGAATCTGTCATTTATGTTCGGTATTAGTTTTCAGGTATTAAAAAGGTGATAATAACTATGTCATTTCAATAAATATTATTTAATGCATGTTTTCTAAATTTGATATGACATTTTAATTTGCTTATCCTAAGGATTCCAGTTGTATACTGTAGGTGGTATTTTAGAATGGGCTTTGTTCTTAAGCTCACTGTTTATCTTGTTTTATTATTTCTAATTCTAACCAAAACTTTGCTTTCTTATTTACATATAAGAAAAACCTCTTATTGTATAGGAGGCACTCAGAGTGTTTATGTATTTTGGTGACTTAAAATCTTTTAATAGTCTGTGAAATGACTTTTAGTTCAATATATTGAATTTTGTCCAGTAAGAATTTGCAAAGTCTTTGGCAATCAGTGGTCAAGGATATTTGTTGTCCTTGACTATTTTTTGAGAGAGTATTAGTTCTCTCATATGTATCCTAAAGAGTTTGTGTTTTATATTCTTTCCTTTCAAAACTCTTTATTCTGAGTTTTAAAAGCTTTTGGTTAGTTAGCAATTCCTTATGATTTATTTGTCAAGGTAATTTTTTGTCTATAATCAGATGAGCACTTTGAGACAAATTTAAATTTTTTTAACACAAGAAAATACTGTTATAAAGGATAAAGGAACTTATGTACATTTATAGTCTTTTGTTACATAAAATTATTAAGGAAAGAAAAATGGAAAAATAACTGCAATCTGGGTTTTTAAATTTATCTAAAATTCTAGAATGTTATATCTTTCACCTGAAAAATGGTTCAATTGGATCAAAAGGTTCTATTTATTGTATATTCCTTACTCTTCTACTGAACATTAATAACAGTAATAAGAACAATATGCATTTGTAAAGCACTTTGAAGTACTAATCCATGGTGTCATTTGCTCATTACAGTCATTCAAGGAGATATTTAGGAGTTACCATCTTTATTTAACAGATGAGTAAGCCAAAGTTTAGAGAGGTTGAGTTACTCCCCCCAAGCTAACACCTCAAGTTAATGGTAGAACTGAGTCCTGTTTTCCTAACTCCCAACTAATGTTCCTTCCACTCTAGTGAAGATAAATTGCTTGGTGAGTTAGAGTTATATTACATGTACATATATAAATGTATATTTTACATGTACATTAATTCTAGTATACTTTCGACTCAGTAATTATTCTTAAAAGTTGTCATAACTTATGTTTAGTGCACATAATTTATGTTTAGTAGAGGAGTAAAGACAGTAATGTATATTAAGCTGTTTGCTTTGTTTTCCTTTAGCTTCTTAGCAAAACTGGTTGTTAAGTCACTAAAGAGTGAGTTAAAATGGAATTCAGTGATAACAAACAATGCAGTACTTTGCTGGTTGATGTATGTTGTGTACATGCCTCCCACAGAAAATTCTTGCTGTCATTATCCAGTGTACTGCCCATGAGTGGACATATCTGCCCCCACCAGTCTCCTAAATGCCTGTGGGAGTAACACTAATCCCGCCTGAAATCATATTGAATGTGACGGATGGAAACCGTTTAATTTTACCAAAGCCCTTTGCAAACATTTCAGTGAATTGACATAGTTTCATTAGCTATGTTATCTAGTATTGTATTGAAAGGCCCTTTCTTTCTTCTATAAAAATAAAGAGAACAACAATAAAATTGTAAATTTAATGTTATTTAGTTACAGATATCTGAAAATACAGTTCTGAATACTTTCTAGATTTAATATCAGCATCTTTGTTGTTATGTAATAGATGGTCACTCAGTATTTATTAAATGTCTCACTCTAGGAATGATGATTTGCCACTTTAAAACTTATGAATATGTTGAAATCCCAAACATGTGTTGTACTATTGTGATTTTTTTTTGGTCAGAGAAAGAAAGCATGAAACATTTGCTTTTGAAATAGAGAGTTCTTGTTTTTTGAAAGCATTGTACCCGTGTGTGCAGTTGTTAAAGTGAAATATTTGTACTTGGCTGGCTTGTCTTCACCAAATTTCACAGCCCAGACCTCTCTTTGGTTGGAGACATAGGGGTAGGTCATTCTGCTGTTAAATAGGCAATTAATTTTCAAAGAATTGTAGAGAATGTGCTTGATAATTACTAGATAGAATTTATGTTGTCCTTTCTGTAATAAATTGTTCTTTATTTTATTTTTTTTTATTTATTTATTTTTGAGACAGAGTCTCACTTTATTGCCCAGGCTAGAGTGAGTGCCGTGGGGTCAGCCTAGCTCACAGCAACCTCAAACTCCTGGGCTCAAGCAATCCTGCTGCCTCAGCCTCCCAAGTAGCTGGGACTACAGGCATGTGCCACCATGCCTGGCTAATTTTTTCTATATATATTTTAGTTGGCCAATTAATTTCTTTCTGTTTATAGTAGAGATGGGGTCTCGCTCTTGCTCAGGCTGGTCTCGAACTCCTGAGCTCAAATGATCCGCCCACCTCGGCCTCCCAAAGAGCTAGGATTACAGGCTTGAGCCACCGTGCCCGGCCATAAATTGTTCTTTAAAAAAGAACATTTGTACTTTATATTTATCAGTTGTCAGAGGGCTTTGTTAACCTTTAAATTTGCTTCTGGATTCTAGGTTTCTAGTCTAAATTTAGTTATTTTGTATATGCTATAACTAGCTGTTCATTGAGGGAAGGAGGATCAGCAAATTAATTATGCTTCTGATTATGTTTAATTACCAAGGTTGACGCTTTCACTCCTGTTCCATAATATATATTTTCATATGTAAAATGCTATATTTCATCCATTTCAAGACAGACATTTTATTCATATTTTAATGCCACTGATATCAGGATATGTCATATAATGTGTGACTTAATTATAATTGATAACATTTTTACTTTCTTAATGGTATATAAAATAATAGGGTGCCTTATAATTCATTATGTCTTTTTTTTTTTTTTTTTTTTTTTTGAGACAGAGTCTCTCTCTGTTGCCCAGGCTAGAGTGAGTGCCGCGGCATCAGCCTAGCTCACAGCAAACTCAAACTCCTGGGCTCAAGCAATCCTGCTGCCTCAGCCTCCCGAGTAGCTGGGACTACAGGCATGCGCCACCATGCCTGGCTAATTTTTTCTATATATATTAGTTGGCCAATTAATTTCTTTCTATTTATAGTAGAGACAGGGTCTCACTCTTGCT
This sequence comes from Mirza zaza, assembly GCA_008750895.1. Classification (NCBI taxonomy): domain Eukaryota; kingdom Metazoa; phylum Chordata; class Mammalia; order Primates; family Cheirogaleidae; genus Mirza; species Mirza zaza. The sequence goes on from VSMD01118837.1 coordinate 26,137, forward strand.
CAGGCTGGTTTCGAACTCCTGACCTTGAGCAATCCGCCTGCCTCGACCTCCCAGAGTGCTAAGATTACAGGCATGAGCCACCGCGCCCGGCCTCATTATGTCTTAAATTGGATGAAAATAAGTATAATGGGAATATCTTTAAGGTTTGAAGCACCATTTGAAACACAGGTTGTTTGCTCTTCACTATTTTAAAATGGGATTTATAATACCTACCTTGAGGGCTTACTGGGAGCATTACTTTATAAGGAATGTGTGAAACATGTAGCATGGTATTAGTGGATGTTCTAGGCTTCTTCCATTTCCTACTCACTAAACTGTCTCCTAGGCTCCAGTTTTTAGCCACTGTCTTTAACTTTTATCCAGCTGCCAGAGTCGTCTTCCTTAACTATACCGATTTTTAGATACCTTCAGTTTTTCCTCATTGCCTACAGTGTAGCCAAACCTCCTGAATGTGGCAGTCCAGATTCACAATGTAGTCCCATCCTATGGTCCAGTCTTTTATCCCTTTACAATCTGGACTGTGACAAGCTTGCCTTACTTTTTATGTCCCAGTTACGTTAGATTATTAGGTATTGTCCCAAAACTATTTTGACTGTTTTTGTGGTCTTTCAATTAGCATGCCCCCTTTTTTTTATTCTCCTTTATCCCCTGATTGTTTAAAACAATGAGCCAAAAATTTATTAATATATTTGGCAGAATTATTATGTATATGACAAATACATATATCTCATAGGTTGTTTATTATGACAAGGATAGCATGAGGTCAGCTCTGTCATCTATTAGACATATTGACAGGAAGCAACTTAAACTCTCTAAACTTGTATGTTTTCATCTGTTAAATGAAGTGGGATTAAATGGATGGTCATTGTTTCTGTCCTTTGTAAAGTGCTCAGCCTAAAATTAATTATAACCTGGAAAGTATGATTCTATGTGAACTGAGATAACTCACCCAGATCACTTTTTTTTTTTATTTTGAGACAAGGTCTCTCTGTCGCCCTGGCTAGAGTGCAGTGGCGTCATCATAGCTCATTGCAACCTCAAACTCCTGGAATCAAGCTGTCCTCCTGCCTCAGCCTCCCGAGTAGCTGGGACTACAGGTGCCCACCACCATGTCCAGCTAATTTTTTCTATTTTTTTGTAGAGACAAGGTCTCACTCTTGCTCAGGCTAGTCTCAAACTTCTGACCTCAAGTGATCCTCCCACCTTTGCCTCCCAGAGTGTTAGGATTAACAGGTGTGATCCACAGATCACTTTTAAATTCTTACAGAACTTAAAGAATTTAGATGTATGGCCAGTTAAACAGGATTAGGGAAATAGAATGTGCATTTGTGAGTGCCAGCACTTTATGTACTTTATGTCAGTTAATCCTTCGAAACTTCCACAGGTAGGTAGGTATTTTACAGGTGACAAAATTGACGATTAGAAAAGTAAGTTTATTTGCCAAAAATATAAAGCTTGTTAGAGTCTCTTAGCTCTTAGGCTCTCTCACACACAGCAATGGCTGTGTAACAGTGTGCACTTTAGCTTTTGTCAGCTGTATTTTCTTTTCTTCATGGCAATTATTCTCTAGACTGTAGACTATTTGCTCTAGATAGTTTGGAACAAAAAGTTTTGGTTCAGCATATGTGTTCAACCTGGGGTTTGTGTTCTTTCCCTTTCTCTCCCAGATTGTATTTCTATTTAAACACCATTGTAGTCAAAAAAGTAATATTTGGCTTTCCATTACTATGCTTATTTTCTTAGGGTTATAAAGTGTGTTATGTGTGTGCAATGTATTCAATTAAACAGAAAGCAAATGTTTGTTTAACAAAATAGGAAAGAAATGAAGATCATGGCAAATAAATTCATACTCATAATACATTATTTATTACTTTTATGTATCTGGAGTCCTGGGTAGGTCAGGATCAAGGATTTCAGTGCCATGAGTTAAGCAGTAGTGGTGGTGGTTGGAAGTAGTAGCAGTAAAAATAAGATCAGCAGCAGCAGCAGCAAACATTGAGCTATGACCATGTGCATGTGTGTGTGTTACTATGTTTCCAAGTTTTTTATTTGTATTAGCTTTTTTTTGTTTTGTTTTTGGGACAGAGTCTCACTCTGTTGCCTGGGCTAGAGTGCCATGGCGTCAACCTGGCTCACAGTCCTCGGCCTAAAATTAATTATAACCTGGAAAGTATGATTCTATGAGAACTGAGATAACTCACCCAAATTGCTTTTTTTTTTTGAGACAAGGTCTATCTGTTGCCCTGGCTAGAGTACAGTGGCAGCATCATAGCTCATTGCAACCTCAAACTCTGGGCTTAAGCAATCCTTCTGTCTCAGCCTCCCAAATAGCTGGGACTACAAGCATATACCACCATGCCTGGCTAATTTTTTCTCTATATATTTTTAGCTGGCCAGTTAATTTCTTTCTATTTTTAGTAGAGATGCGGGGAAGGGGGGGCGTCTCACACTTGTCTGGCTGCTCTCAAACTCCTGACCTTGAGCAATCCTCCCACCTCGGCCTCCCAGAGTGCTAGGGTTACAGGCGTGAGCCACCGTGCCCAGCCTGTATTAGTTTTTTAAATTCTCTCAATAATCCTAGGAGGCAAGCATTGTTATCTCCATTTTATAGATGAAGAAACTGAGGCACAGAGAGAGTAGAAAACTTGCCCGAGGTGCACTGATTTATCAGTTCTAACTCTGAGTTAATATTGTTAATCAATTAAATTGATAGGGAAAAGCCCCCGCCTGGGGGGCCCTGAGGCAAAAATCCACTGCTGATTAGATACATGTGAAGCTTATAGCTGATCCTACTAATCCCACCGTTAATTGGATAATTTTGCATGCTCATAGTTGATTGGTTGTGTGTGACCCAAGAAATGTGTAAGACTGGAGAGAAATAAGGAAGTGGGGCTCAGAATTTGGTGGTATGCCCCTCTGAGTCCGGCGGTGAAATAAAAGCTGATTCTCGGACCCTGTGTGTGCCACTGGGTTCTTTCCCTGGTCATTCGCTGTAATGCTTGCTGGAACAAAATACATAAGTGAAATATTTCTCAGTTAATGTGTTACCTCCTTTCCTGGCATTTGGGCTCATTGCACTTTCTAGGAGCATTGGTAACAGATTATCATCAATATAAAAGTGACTAGGTCTAGTGAGGTTATATGTAAGTCATTTGAATTGCTGAGGTATCTTCAAGGAACTAAAACAGTCCTTAATATATGTTGTTAACAATAATATTTTTAAAATGCAGGCATGAAAATATTACAGGTTCATGAAAGTGCTTTATTCTACAGAATTTCATTGAAATTAAAAATTTCATATGTTTAAATCCTGGCTGGGGAGATATGTTGTTTTTTGGGTTACAGCAAAGAGAGGATTTCAGAGGGGCTTGGAAGTTGTGCTTATAGGTAGAGCACACATCTTTTCTGTTTAGCAAGCAGTGATACTATATTCTAAAATTGCGTTTTGCAGGAAGAAAGTTTCAGCTAACAGACATAATATTTTTATAAGTTTGGGGAAATTTTTATTGGCTAAGAAATATTACTGTATAATACATTTTAATGCTTTTATACTCATTATTTTTTCCCCCTTCTTTTTTATAGTTCTTCACCAAAGGACATGGATGAAAATGAAAACAACCAGTCCCTGGTGACTAGCAGCCAATATCCTAAAGAAGCAGTAAGAAAACGCCAAAATTCAGCACAGAATTCTGGAGGAAGTGATTCTTCTAGGTTTTCCAGGAAAAGCTTCAAACTGGATTACAGACTAGAGGAAGATGTAACCAAATCAAAGAAAGGAAAAGATGGGAGATTTGTTAACCCTTGGCCAACATGGAAAAACCCCTCAATTCCAAATGTTCTCAAATGGCTGATAATGGAGAAAGATCACAGCAGCATTCCACGTTCTAAAGAGGTAGCGCTTGACTTTTTGGAGTGATTTGTATTTACCCTTTGTTTTTTCTTTTTTGAGACATGGTCTCGTTCTGTTGACCTGGGTAGGGTATAGTGGCTTTATCGTAGCTCACTGCAACCTCAAACTCCTGGGCTCAAGCGATCCTCCTGCCTCAACCTTCCAAGTAGCTGGGATTGCAGGTGTATGCCACAACACTCGGGGTAATTTTTCTATTTTTTGTTAGAGACCAGGTCTTGCTCCTGTTGAGGCTGGTCTCAAATACCTGGCCTCAAGCAATCTTTCCGCTTGTTAGCCTCCCAGAGTGTTAGCTTTACAGGCGTGAGCCACCACGCCCAGCCTGTATTTACTCTTTGTACATATTTACTTGGCTTAGCTGTAAATTGTATTTTGACACTCAAGTTAGTTAATTGATCCCCCATTTTTTTTTTATTTTTTGAAACAGGGTGTCACTTTGTTGCCTAGACTAGAGTGCAGTAGCATATTATAACTCAACTGCAACCTCAAACTCTTGGGCTCAATTGATCCTTCTACCTCAGCCTCCTGAGTAGTTGGGACTACAGGCACAAGCCACCATACCTGGCTATTTTAAAAAATGTTGTGTAGAGGCTGGATATGATGGCTCATACCTATAATCCTAGCAGTTTGGGAGACCAAGGCAGGAGGATTGCTTGAGGTTAGGATCATTGGAGACCAGCCTAAGCAAGAGTGAGACCCTATTTCTATAAGAAATAGAAAAATTGGCTGGACAGTGGTGGCACATGCCTATAGTCCTAGCTGCTCTGGAGGCTGAGGCAGGAGGATTGCTTAAGCCTAGGAACTTGAGGTTGCAGTGAGCTATGATAATGCCACTGCACTCTAGCTGGGGTGACAGAGTGTGAGACCCCTGTCTTAAAAAAAAAAGTTGTTTTTTTTTTAGAGATTGAGTCTTGCTGTGTTGCCCAGGCTGTCTCAAACTCCTGGCCTCAAATGATCCAACCACTTCAGCCTCCCAAAATGCTAGGATTACAAGCATGAGCCACTATGCTTGCTCCGTTGAACCCTTTTATATGATAACACATAGGATTAGGTTCTGGGGAGATAAAGTGAATAGGTATAACCTGTGCCCTAAAGTTAATAGTTGAGCAGCAAATTGTATATGTGAATAACCAACTGTGATCTGGTGGCAACCAAAGGTAGGGACAGAGTGCTTTGTAGGTATAGGAAAGGAAGTGATGGATGCTGACAGGTAGAGTGGGAGATGGCTTCATGGAGGAGGTGATTTTTTAGCTGGGCCTTGAAAGCTAAGAAGTAGTTTGGCAGTGGTTATTCAGGTACATGAAGGCATGAACAAGGTCACAAAGATGAGAAAGTATATGATGTGTTTTAGAAAGTAGTAACCTGATGTGTGTTTGGAATATGGATTATGAGGGTGGTGGCATGGCCTACAGTGCCTGGCTTTTAGTCTTTGGGTAAGGCAGCCAAAGCTAAGAAAGGAACCTTCTGATAACCTCATTGGACCTTTGAAAATTGACAATAGGTTCCTTGCTTTTAAATGTGCTGGTTTTACTTAGAATGAAACTTACTAACATTTGGCATAAAGTATTAGGTAAGTGAGATTGGTTCCCAATTGCAGAAGCACCTTTTTTTCCTTTCTTACTTTCTAACCACCTCCCTCCCCCAAATCTTAGGTTTCTCTTATTTGCCAGCCCCTGTCCTGCCAGTCTTTGTAGTAAGTTGAGAAATAAGGAATGTGACATCCTGGGTGGGGTGCAGTATGAAAAGAGTGGCAGCATCCTGAAGTCTTGGTCTTCAGTGGGAAGAGGCAGGAAGGTGTGGGGGTGAGGGTAGGTGAAAGTGTTGGGTGGTGGTATTGGTGTTAGATCTTCTTGGTAAATATGTCCATTTGTCTTTGATATCACTTTGATGCTAGGAATGTTCATAGTATTATTCCTAGTTATCAACATTGATTAATGTGAATTTTTTTAGCACCTTTTTAGATTGAGGCAGAACATTAATAGATGAAACCTTATATGTTTTCAGCTCTGAGAATGGGACAAAGGAACAAGAAAGGTTTTTTTTCTCTCTCTCCTTTCCCCTTTCTCTTGAAGAATACCACAAGAAGAGAAATACATTGTCAAGCTGTGAGGAGAAGAGTTAGGGCAGGAGGCCAAGATGGGTAGGCTATATGTTGAGGTCAGTTTCTTCCTAGTTTTTGAGCCACAGCTTCTAAAAATACAGAGGTTAGTAATGATATCTTTAGTTTTGTTTCCGTTCAACAAGTAAGTGACCACGTAAAGGTGGAAATACATCTCTCCATTCTAATGATTTGAGAAATACCTTAGAAATGGGATTGAATCTCTGAGGACTCACCAGGCTAGTGGTTCTTAAGTTCTTTTGGATACCAGCTTCTTTTTTCTTGAGACAGGGTCCCACTTTATTGCCCAGGCTGGAGTACAGTGGCTAGATCATAGCTCACTATAACCATGGAATCCTGGGATCAAGGGATCCTTCTGCCTCAGCCTCCCAAGTAGTTGGGACTACAGGTGCTCACCACCACACCCAGCTAATTTTTTTAATTTTTTGTAGAGATGGGGTCTCATTGTGTTGTCAACCCTGGTCTTGAACTCCTCAAGTAATCCTCCTGCCCTGGCCTCCCAAACTGCTGAGATTATAAGTGTGAGGCAGCATGCCTTGCCTATTTATATCATATCATATTATAGTATATTGTATTTAAGTATATAAATATGAAAGTATTTTAGAACAAACTTGATGAAAGTATAAACTGACAGAATAGGTCAAAATAAATGGGTCATAAGCATAGCTACCCAATTTAGTTGCCTGCTTAGAAAACAGTGTTTCTTTACTTGCACCATTCCTGATTGTAGCCTCATGAGGGTCATTAGAGCAGTAAGCCAGTTCACGAGCTGGACCCTGTTCAGATGCTGTCTTTGCTTTGTGCTGTTGCACGTGGCTCAGTGACCTTGTCTGTTATTGTCGATCACAGTCACAAAAAGCCTTGGGAAAAGAGACAATTGAAGAATTTCAGAGGGGGAAGGGCAGGTACTTCCCGAGTGTCATTAGTTGAGGAAGGCTGTCCTAATCATTACTGTAGAAGTGCACATGGGCAATTAAATTGGAGTGTGAGACACAGGACAGGCCTGATAGAAAAAGTGGGACACCAGGGGTTTGGAAACCACAGATTCAGGTTTAGGACTCTTCACTGACTGTGTGACCTTATTTCTATCACAGTCCCTCAGGGAATTCCTGGGGTTTTTTTTGTTTTGTTGTGTTTTGATCTATAATGTGAGGATAAAATGATTTAGGTCACTATTATTGTTTTGAGGTTCACATGACACACAAAAGTACTTTGAATATATAATGCACTCTACAAATGTGTGATATTGAAGAAAAGGGTGCCTTTAAAAAAATGAAACATCAGTTATCTTTGTACTATAGTGTGCTATAGGTTGCTTTTTCATTTTTATAAAGAAAACAATACATGTGAATAGTTTAAAAAACATCATGGTACTGAAAAAGGCTTATAGAGAAAATGCCAGTACTCTAGCCAGCTCTTGCCACCCAGTTCCCCTCCCCACAGGCAGTAACTTTCAGCCCTTTAAGTTGTTTCCTCTAGAGTTTACCTTCATATTTCTAAGGAAAAGAACAGTATGCTATTCCCTGGCATTACCTACTGACTTCCACCCTGGAGTATCAGCTTTAACTCAACTCTGCAAACCCCATGCCTAGTCCTCTTTCATAATTCTGCTTGACCTTTCCCTATTCTGCTAGAATAGATGCATCACAATTCTTGGTTAAATTGATTTCACTGTTTGCATTATTGTTGGGATATCTTTTTTTCACTGGTGATCCAAGTAAGGTACCGTGGCTGTCTCCTTTCCTTACATACCTGCCCCGTAATCACTGATGTCCGCGAAACCTCTTTTTTCGTCAGCCTGGCTTTCTATATACTGTTATTTCCTTGCCTCCCATGGCTTCTTAATGCACACAATTTTCTGGGAGAAAGACCCTCAGCATGGGGCTGTATCTGGGCTGACACCCTCCAGGGTCTCTGCCAGCTCCTGTGCTGGGGGCTCCGTTCACCAGCCTTCTGGGCTCTTTTGCCTCTTCCTTGTTGGCTCCCTGTCTTCTGCATCCCACTTGTTCCCCTTCTCCGTCATTTTCTTGTTTTGATGGAGCACATTTTTAATGTGCTTCCTGAGAAATGGTACATGGAAAGCATGTTTTTTGAAACCTTGCTTGTCTGACATGCCTGTCTTCTCTTGATTGATAGCTTGGGTATAGGATTTTAGTTTGGAAACTGTTTTCTCTCAGACTTCACAGCACCACTCCCATAACTTTCTTTTTAGTATTGCTGTGGAGAATTTCAGTGGCATTTTTATTCTCGATCCTTTATACATGACCTTTATTTTCTTTCTAGAAACTTTGAGGATCATCTCTTTGGCACTGCTGTTCTGAATTTTTGCCATAAGATGTAGTTTTTAAAATTTATTTGTTGTGCTCAGTACCTGGTGGGTCCTTTTAGTCTGAAAATCCATTTCCTTCAATTCTAGGAAATTTTCTTGTCTATTTCTCTGAAAATTTCCTTCACTCCATATTTTCATTCTAAAATAATTATTAGTTATTTTAGTTCTATTTTGGACCTCCTAGGTCAGTTCTGTATAATTTTTAAAAAATTATCCTATATTTCATCTTTTTTATTTTTTAAAATTTTACATTCTGAGCAATTTCATCAAGAATTTATTCACTTCTTTTTTAAATACTTTACTATGTGTCTCATAGAGTTGTAGTGCTGGGTGAAAATGTCACAATATACAGTTTTTAAAAAAGACTAGAACATATGAATGCTCCATGATATTAACCATTGATAAAATAGAACTATAAGTAAAGATAACAGTGTTAGCAGTGGTTATAATTGCTGCGTGTTGATATAATGGATAGCCACTCTTTATATTTTTATGTATTTTCCAAATATTTTATGGAGAACATTTTTTCTTATAATCAAGAGGAAGTTCAGAAATACTAAGTCATTTTGATGGATCTTGTATTCCTAATACACATTGCATGACAAAAATGTCAAATATTAACAATAATTAATAGAATTGGAGTTATTTTGGTATTAGGTAAGTCTCTATTCAATGTTCACATGTATCTTAAAAACCAATGTGAAAAAGAAAAATGCTATTTTTAAATTAAAAAACTTGAGTTGCAAAGTATAATATAGGTACTAAGGTTTTTTAAGATGATAAAAATGTATACCTTTAGTTAGAAAGTGATCTTTTAAAAACATGATTTAAATAGATTTGAGTAAAATCCTTCTCTTCTTCTGTCTCACTCGTACACACAAACACATACTCTTAAAATAATAAGTGTATTAACAAGAATTTGGGTTTCACTGTTTAATTTTAATGTAAGTTAATATCATTCATGCCATGGAAAGAGTTATGGTTAGTGAAAATCGAGGTCTTTTGAGTCAGGAAAACCTAGATTACACCGCTGATTGGACACTTACCTGTTTCTTAGTGACCCCAGTCTGCCTGGGTCTGGTCATATGTAAAATGGCAGTAGTGTCTGCTTCACAAATTTAGGTGACAAAATATACTTAAAGCACCTAGGAAAGAAGTGGTTGAATGAATGTTAGGATATTTCCTCTTTCCCAAGAAAAGTTAACTAGTATACTGGTTAATTATGGGCTTTGGGATTTTTCCTTTTGCAGCTTTCAAAAAGAAAGACCAGCCAAGAAAGTTTTGATTTAGCCAGGAAAATGGCAAGGGAGTGCTTGGTTTCCTCAAATAAATAAGAATCCCTCCCCTCCCTACCTCCTTTTCTACATGCTTTTTCAAACTCTGGTGATTAAATCAGAAAATAAAAAATGATTTTTTTTCTTTTTGGAATCTCAACTGGAGATTACATTTCTTTGAGTTTTATGGGATACTAGTGCTAGAGATAAAATTCTTTAAAATAAGCTATTCTTTTGTGGGGCATAGAAACAATATAACATGAAGGAAAGGACATAAAGAAAAGTGTGACTACTTAATTCAGATCTCTTGTTACTACTTTACCTTTTTTTAAACAGCTTTATTGAGATATAATTCAAATATTATACAATTGGCCCATTTAAAGTATACAAGTTAATTGGTTTTAGTATATTCACAGAGTTGCACAACTATCACCATAATCTAATAACATTTTTATTATCCCTAAAAGAAACTTAGTCCCTTAGTTATCACCCTCAATTCCTCCCCCTCCCCACCCAAACCACTAATCTATTTTCTATCTGGATTTGCTTATTCTGGGTATTTCATATAAACGGAATCTTACAATATGTGGTCCTTTGCAACTGGCTTCTTTTAGCACTTTGCCTGTTGATGCTTTAGAGAACAAGTTGAGGCTGGCAGAGTTATTCCTTTGAAGGTTTTGTTTCCTCCCAGTAGTCAGCAGATAACGGCAAATGTCAAACTTCAGATGACTTTTAAACTTCGAGCAAATAAGAAAATGCAGCAGTTTTCAGCACTTTTGCTACAGATATTTTGATGCACTGTTTAAACGTGATGGTACTTAAAATTTTAAACATTGTTTTATTAACATAATACAAGCTTTACATACTTAAAATGCACAATTTGATGAGTTTTGACCTATGTATATACCCATGAAAAGATTACTGTAATCAAGATAATGAACATATCCATCATCCCTAAAGTTCCTTTGTGTCCTTTTATAATTCATTTCCCCTTATTCTCCCCACCTGGTCCTCAGGCTGTTACTTTGTGTGTGTGTGTGTGTGTGTGTGTGTATGTATTAAATGAGATTTAATGGGAGTAACTGTAATGGTGGGAGTCAGTATACTTGGAGGCTAGCCGTGTGACCTTGTATGAGTGCTGTGACTTCTCTAATTCTTTGTTTTCTTATCTATAAGGTGGAGGTAGTTAATAGTACCTATTGCCAGTGTTATGGTTAATATTAAATTAAGAAATTCTTATAAAAAAGTACAGTGTCTAGCATATAGGAAGCATTCCATAAGTGGTAGCTATTGTTAATATTATTTTGTATTATACTAAAATGCTTGATGTATTAGATAATTCATCATCATTATGTGCCTAGTATGATGCCAGACATGGTAGGTACTCAATTTATATTCATTCCATCTCCCTTTCTCTTTAATTCTTGATAAGTACGCCACATGGCATTTGTTGTTATTCACTAAACTACCAAATTTGAGAGCCAACTGGAAAATTTATATATTTATTTATTTATTTATTTTTTGAGACAGAGTCTCACTTTGTTGCCCTGGCTAGAGTGAGTGCCGTGGCGTCAGCCTATCTCACAGCAACCTCAATCTCCTGGGCTCAAGTGATCCTTCTGCCTCAGCCTCCTGAGTAGCTGGGACCACAGGCATGCGCCACCATGCCCGGCTAATTTTTTGTATATATATTTTTAGTTGGTCAATTAATTTCTTTCTGTTTTTAGTAGAGACGGGTTCTCACTTTGGCTCAGGCTGGTTTTGAACTCCTGACATCTAGTGATTCTCCTACCTCAGCCTCCCAGAGTGTTAGGATTACAGGCGTGAGCCACCATGCCCGGCCCCAACTGGAAAATTGATGTTCATTTATTTACTCATTGAACCAATTTCATTGAGCACGTGCTGTGTCTCAGGTACTGAACTAGACATGGTGAATGAATGATTNGCCCCAACTGGAAAATTGATGTTCATTTATTTACTCATTGAACCAATTTCATTGAGCACGTGCTGTGTCTCAGGTACTGAACTAGACATGGTGAATGAATGATTCCAAGTTGCATAAGACATGGGATGAATTCTATATACATATAACCAGAGTATCCAGAGGAGATGTATTAACAGAAAGGCATAGAAGTTGAGAGCCAGGAGTGAGTGCTTCTGGCTGTGGAAGCACTTTTCATTCCTTCTTATCAGGCTATAGCATGTCTTATATTTTATTTAATTACTTATCCAATACCATACCCTTTTAAAAATTGATTTCTAGCAACTTACAAAAATACATGAAGCAGTAAAAAACAAATGGATGAGCATGTAAGAGCAACTATTTCTATTAGGGTAGAAAAACTATTTCTATTAGAGTAGAAAAATAAAGACAAGAATAAAGTTAGTACAGAAATACTTTCCAGCATGCCCTGCACATTGCTGGAGGTGGCCTCAGCTTTTACTTTGAACTTTCTAGTCATGGCAAAGAGAGAAGCATGAAATGTTATGAGTTTTCCCAGTGCCAGTCAAATGATAAAGCCAGTTGCCCTGGAGAAGAAGAGCTTTTCTTGTTATTAAGGACTGAGAGAAAGTTTCTGGGCTAAGTGGGAAGAAAGTTTCTGGGGTAAGTGGGAAAGTAGAAGTAGTACCAA
>VSMD01118840.1:0-39798 GCA_008750895.1 Mirza zaza
ATGGAATATTTCCAGATAACAATCTAGAGAGCTTGTGGATTGAAGTACATCCAAAATTTCTTAAACAGAAAAACTGCAGAGACATGTCTGCAGACCAGAATAAAGCAAAACAAGAAAACAGATTTTTCCAAATTTTGTAAAAGAGTGATTAAGATAATTTACCCTAATCAAGATTCTGAAGGACGTCATGTCACTCTCTCTGTCTTTTCCCACAATATTCTTAAACAAAGTGTTGAACTTATTCAAAGATAAGCTATGAGAAGAAATGGACCAGTTTGAGATACATTTCTAAAAAGGGGATAAATAACATACATTATAAGAAGAAAAACCTAAGGAAAAGCAGATTAGTTTAAAAAATAGTTTTCCATATTTAAAAAAATTACAAAAATGAGTTCTTAAAAACTCAAAGAAGGCGTATAATAATTCAAAGAAGAAATTGTAAAAAATAGATGGCGATGAAGACCAAACTGGTGGAGCTTGATAATAAAATGGAAGAGAAAAAATAGAAATATTGCAGAGATGAAGTTACTGCCTTTGGTTGGAATGCAGAAAGAGGTGAAAAGCCAATAGTCCTATCATAACAACAAGAAATCCCAAATACACACACACACACACACTTTTTAAAAGTCATCTAAGAGCTGTGGATGCAAAGAAGGCTACAGGAGTCTAAAGAAGTCTAAAGATTTCAGAAGAGTGATCCCTTCCTATATTCCTGTATAGAGTAGAACGAGAGGGTGCTTCCATACCTTGGGTCAATTGCAGAGATTTAGGGTAAGGAGAGGAGAAGTCTTTTGTGAGTTGGAGAGAAACTAATCAAGTTTTGATGAACAAGAGGGATAGCAAGCCAGACTTGAAACTGGAAGAGCCCAGAACACAAAGTCAACCCTCTCTGGCCTTGCTTTCTTTACTAATGGAGTGTGACAGAAGTGATATTGTGAGATTTCTGATCCTAGGTCAAGAACTTCTCTTTTTTGCACCCTGAGATTGTCATGTGAGAAAGCCTAAGCTGACTCTCTTGAGAATGATGAGATGGAGACAAAGAAACAGTGGATAGCCAGCACCAACTGCCAAACATGTGAATCACAGCAGTGCAGTCTTTCTAGGTACCCAGCTCCATAATGTCCAGCCACATTATGGTCTCAGGGAAGACCGGAAAAAGAACCATTGATCTCAGCTCAACTCAAATTGTTGGTTCCCAGTATTATGCACAAATAAAATGGTTGTAGTTTATAGGAATTAGTAGTAGAATTGTTTAATATGTGGCAGCAGATAACTGAAACAGAAACCGGTATCTAGAAGTGGGGCACTGCCATAACAAAACCTAAAATATGTGGCATTGGTTTTGATACTGGTCAGCCATTGGTGGCAAAATAGTGAATGGATTGTTGGAGGTTTGAAAAATGGTGACTTGTCTTACATATTAGTTGAAAAATTGCCCAAACTCTTTCCTCATGTAAATTATAAAATAGAAAACAAAGCATATGAATTTATGGCTCTGGCCAAGAAGATTATCAGGCAAAATTGTGAAACATTTGGCTTCCTTTAGCTGTACACAGTAAAGTGTGGGAAAAGACAGAGGAAATAAAGAGAGAATTGTCTAGTTTGCAAGCAGAATTTAGAGGAAATAACAAGGCTCAGAACTTGCTTGATTTGAAAATAAAATCAATCCCCAGCCTCTCTAGATTGGAAAAACTTCTCATGGTAAGGAATGGTCTCAAAGTAAAGATTAAAGATATGACTATTAGACTTTTTGTCAAAACTTCAGAAATATTTGAGGCATACTAGATCTTCAGAATTAGACAAAAGGAATTCAAGAATTGTAAGATATTGTCCCATAGTATCCTAACGTGTGGCACAAGGGAATTATGGGAGAAGATGGAATTATTCTATGTCTTCAATGGGGTGATAGTTACATGGCTGAATATAATTGATAAATATCAAACTTTACATAGAAGATTGGTGCATTTTATTGTCTGTAAATAATATCTCCTCAAACAAAAAATAATATTATAGAGATGAAAGCCACATTCAGAAGCAACTAAAAATGACTATGCATGACTGAAATTTTCATGGCGAACATATAATCTTAGAGATGGAAAAGAGCAATGATATAAAAATGATGATAGGATATATTTTACTAAGAAAGAAAAAGGATATATGATATATTATTGGTGAATGTGGGAAGAGAGTAAAAAAAGGGAGGAGAGTAAGTAGGATAGAAAAAATATTCAAAGATATAAGAATATCCCAATCTTTTTTGTCTGCTATGGGAAGATGGATTTTTTTTTGGTTAATTTATTATACTGAAAGTTTTAACATTTATTTAAACTCTTCCAATCTTTTCTTTGCCCACTTGACAATATATTTCATAACAAAAATGCCCATTAAAGTCTCTTAAACAAAAGAGCAGTTCTTTTCTAAGAAATTTTTAGCCCATCAACTTGACTACTTGAATCAAATTCACCCAGTTTAAATACAATCATAATTTCTTTTTTCCCCTTTAACAACCTTACCTGCCTGTAGTCAAGGGATTAAACATTATCCCGGAGACTCATTTCAGGGTTGTAGCTGGCATTTAGTGAACAATTAAATGACCGCTTTTGATCTCCTATTGTCCATCTCTGAAAAATTTTGCCTGAGAAAAACTCTAAATTAAGTATTTGTTTGGTAGAGCTTGTACTATTATTGTCATAGATGGAAATACTATATAATTGTTCTACTTCTTTCTCTTGCAGTCTTACAACCTGACTTTAAGCTCTTCTGTTTCATTACTTTTCTTTCCTCTTGGAAGCACTTACCTTTAATCTCCAGGAGTGTGTTAGGCAGATTCAATTAAAACTCTGCATGATGACTCTTTAGACAGTCGCCAGGGGAGTGCTAATGCAGAAACCATCAGAGCAGCTTATCAGAGTTGCCAAATAAACCTGAAAATCATATCATGACTGGATTTGATATTGCACATAAGATTTGGAGTAGTTGGAGTTTTGATTTGCCCTTGGAAATGATGTGCTTTAGGGGAAAGAATTGTTTGAGTTTTGGGAATAAAATGTTATAAAAACCTGAAGTGCTGTGAAGCAAGTCAGGGGAATTAGATTCCAGGGCTTGCATGCTCACATACTAGTTTTATGGTTAGGTTTCTTTCTTTGTCAAATAATTTATGGGGCTGTTTTGAGGATTAAACAAGGATATCTCACAAAGAACTTCAGAAATAATATTAAAGGCAATACAACTATTTGTTTGACTGAATGAATGGCTTTGATCCAAGGAAGAAAAAGATATCAAGGAGTTCATACAACTCCAGGAGTCTTTTCATCTGCACTCTTGGGGCTTGTGGGCAAGGAGTAACTGAGTCGAAAAAAGAAGCATCTACATCCTCCCAGTTTTTTTTTTTTTTTTGAGGCAGTGTTTCTCTCTGTCACCCCGGGTAGAGTGTGGTGGTGTCATCATGGTTCACTGTAACCTCAGACTCCTGGGCTGACGTTACAGCCTTCTGAGTAGCTAGGCCTACAGGCATGCACCAGCATGCCCAGATAATTTTTCTATTTTTTGTAGAGACGGGTTCTCACTCTTGCTCAGGCTGGTTTCCAGCTCCTGACCTCAAGCAGTCCTCCTGCCTTGGCCTCCCAGAGTGCTAAAATTACAGTCATGAGCCACCAGGCCCGGCCTCCTAGTCTTTCTTTGTATCAGTTTTGTAGTCTGTTTGTACTGGTATTACAAAAATACCAAAGATATAGTGGTTTACAAATAACATAAATTTATTTCTTACATTTCTGGAGGTTGGGAAGTGCAAGATCAACATGCTGGCAGGTTGAGCATCTAGTGAGAGCCTTCTTCCTTGTTCATAGATAGCTGTCTTCTCCCTGAGTCCTCACATGCTAGAGGGGCCCAGATGCTTTCTGGAGTTTCCTTTATGAGGGCATTAATTCCATTCATGAGGGTTCTGCCCTTATGACCTAATCACCTCCCAAGAGTCTCACTCCCAAATACCATGACAATGAGGATTAGGTTTCAACATATACATTTTGGGTACATGAGTGGGGGCACGAATTTTCTGTAGAAATCAGATAGACACTTGGGAATTTTCCTGGATTTTTCTTTCTCATTCACTAATTGTATCTTCCATCCAATGAATCTCTATGCCTTATCAACTGTGCCCCTGCGATATCTCTGGAATCCACTCAGAATACTCCATTTTGACTTCTACTACCATATTTAAGCTGTAATCATGTATCACATTCGGTTTTACCTCATCAACTCTATTCTCCACAGTTTCAGAATGATTTTGATGGAATAAACATTGGATTATGTCCCTTTTCTACTTAAACACTTTCAGTGCTCCCAACTGTCAAGATAAAGTTTAAATGCCTTACTCTTCTTCTTTCATACTTTCTCTTCTTCTTCTTGCTATCTTCCCATCTTCAGGTCTGTCTGTGCCCCTTGATGTTTTGTTCATCAGGCATTAGGAAACCATATGGGGTAGGATGTTACAATGCTGTGAAGGAAATCCATCTGAGATGGGACTATGAATTGTAGCCTGGAGGAAAGTTTATTTTTTATCTTTTTGTTTTATATATATAAGCCTTGCTCAGGGAGTTAATTTGTATGTCTTATATTCTGTAAGCCAGAATGTCTTTGTCTTCTTTTTAATAATCTTAGAACCCTAAAGGGTCCAACCTATTAAAATGAGATGCTGGTGCAAGAAACAGAGACAGAGCCATATGGTAAAAATAATAATAAAAAATCTTCTACTGTAAACTTCTGGCTTTTCAAATCTAATCAAATAAAACTTTGAGATGTCAGAGACCTAAATATTATTTATGAACAAACTGTTTTGGGCTTGGAAATTTCTGTTTGACCTTATATTTTAGAGAGCTAATTTTTTATAAATATGCCTCAGAATAGGGATTTCAAAAAGTTATTGATTTAAACTTTTTCTTGCAGAGATAAATGTCTTTACCAATTAGTACAGATTGTTATTGATGTTTCCAAGAAATTTCACAACTTTTTTTTGGCAATATATACCAAAGTTTCAATGTTGAGGCCAAGTGTTTCTTTCTTATGCCTAATCAAACTCTCTCCCTATTTTTCTCATTTTAGTACATTTTCCTTCATTATTTCCTTGGTCAAGATGAAGAATGATTTGGTTTATTTTTTGTTCACTATAATACTTGTCATTAAATTTCCCCTTAAGCTTTTCTTTTCCAGACTAAATCCTAGTGCCTTTAATCTTTTCTCCAAATAGCAGTTTTCTATTTTTCTTATTCTATTTTGCTTTTTTGCCCTTTTCTAGCCCCTCTCAAATTTCTTCACATTCATTTAAATTGCAAAGACAAACACTGGGCACAGTATTTTATAAGGGTTAAACCATTGCCAAAAAGAAGTGGAAGGTTGCTCTCTGACTCTTGGCAAGTGGCACTACTATTAATATATCCTGATATCATACTACTTCCCCCCTTCAATAATATTATCTTCAAAAGTATTTGTTCAGTGTCTCTGTGCAGAGCCAGCTTGCAAAAGTATCAAAAGAAATTCAGATGCTCATCTGTTTCCATCAGACACTTGGTAGGAATAGGCATCCAACCTTGGGAGGCAGAGGGATGAAAAGAAAGAAGATTGTAAAACCAAAATTAAGATTTTCTCAGTGGAAGTTAGTGAGCAAGTAGGAGTCTATGATACTATTTTTGTCTAAACTTGCTGGAAATAAATACAAGGAGAGAGCAGTACAGCATAGGCAGGTTTATTTAGCACCAAGCCTTTGATTATAAACATGAGATTTCAGTACATTCTCTGAAGAGATGAGAAATGTGTATGGATTTTTCCATGCAAACTTGAAAGTCCTTTCTTGGCCCAGAGTGGTTCAGTGTGTTACTTCTCTTTTCTTGCAAGATTAGGACATTTAGCCTGATTTCCTTGTCTTCTCTGGCCGACACTACTCTATTCCACGGATATTTTTTCTCCCCTCAAGTCTCTTCAGCTTGCCCTTTCTTTTGCCCTTAAAGACAAAAACATAGTCTCCTTCTATGGCAAGGATGTAATCACCCTCACTCAAAGGAAATAAGGAAATAGGAAGATTTTTTTTAAAAGCAGGGGGAAAGTATTTAATACATAATTTACTAAAAGTGGTCACTGAAATGAGAACAAAAAGCTACAAAATATTATTGCATTCAGCTTCTACTCCTGGGTATCAGATATTCCAAGTCTCTTGAATCTTTCTGACTGCACTCTTAGACGTAATCAAAGCCAGGTTATGAAATAAAAATAGAACAACAGCCAATCTCTAGCTCAAGTGGCAAATGAATATATCTCTGAGGCTTCCCAATTAAGCTCACTCTGTTCACTAAGTTTTTGATCTTATTTCCTCAGTATTTCTCAATGTCTATTGTGAGGACATAATTTGATATTGTGAAGACATAGTTTAAGGAACTCTTTTCTAACTTAGCGAGACATTTGGGATTCAGGAAAGATTCGGAAATTCTATACTCTGACTTTTGATGGAAATTATGGATTTTGATGGTGAGTTGAGAAAAATTCTCATTTACCAAATAAAGATGAAGTGAATGAAAAAGAGAAATGAGCAGAAAGTCATAGACTATAACACTTATTACAAGCATGAAAAACATCTTTTATTATAAAGAATGCAAGTTTAGCTCCTAGGAAATTACCTCATTTTCCTCTTTTACTTTTCAAAAGTTAACAGACAGAATCAATTGGCACTTACATGTGTAATTTAGGGAGAACAGGTCTTATCAAGAGAGACAGAAAATTATTTTCCTACATTTCCATACTTAGGACAGTTCGGACATTACTTTAAAATGGTAGTTTAAATTTAAAAAGTGATTCAATGTTCTAACAAATACATTCAGTGTAATCATATTCAGAATTTTCAGGAAATTAAAATGTAATTACTGCCCTTTAGAAGATATTAGTTTCTGTTCTATAATGTATTATCTAAACCTTCAGTGGTATCAGCACTGATATGGGCATTGGTGAATAGTGAGGAGGTGTTAGGAGAGAAGAGTAGATGATTATGAGGTGAAGAGTTCACAGAAAAGCCCATGCTATCTTGGACAATGTAGCTGGGTGCAATATGCATTATTTGCTCTTTAAGATGCCTCAGAGATACCTGGACTTTTCCATGATACAGCAGACAAAGGATTAATGCTTGGCAACTCTACATACCCACTGCACTGCTGGTATCCAAGCTTATTTGATTCAGAATATTTTAAGAAAGTTGACAAAAACTCCATTTCTTTCTCTTTTTGAAACAGGGTCTTGCTTTGTTGCCCTGGGCCAGAGTGCAGTGGTATCCTCTTAACTCACTGCAACCTCAAACTCCTGTGCTTGAGTGATCCTCCTATCTCATTCAGTCTCCAAGTAGTTGGACCTACCATTGCACGACACCATGCTTGGCTAATTTTTCTATTTGTTGTAGAGATTAGGGCTCACTCTTTTTTAGGCTGGTCTTGAACTCCTAACCTCAGGCAATCCTCTCACCTCGGTCTCTGAAAGTGCTAGGATTATAGGCATGAGCCACGGCACCCACCTTAAAAACCCCATCTCTTATAGCTAGCCTGGATTTTGTTTTATGTAAAAGTTGAGAATAATCATTGAACATATACTCTAGTTTCTCAGCCAGTGTGATTTGTTAAGTTCTTCAGTTAAGGGTCTGTTGGATGATAGATTAAATGGCTCCTAAAACACCAATATGCCCAGCATGCCGTGCTGTTTTCAGGGCTCTGTTGACTGCTCTGGCTAAGTTTAATGACATTTTCCTAATTTTCAAATCCCAGGAATACTTTTCCAGTTCCCATCTTAACTTTTCTGAGATGTTTGATAGGACTGCTCCTTGGCATTTCAGAAGCCACTCTGTTTTGGCTTCCTTGCTCACCAACTGTCATTTGTCAGTCTCTTTCACTAAATTCTCTTGTTCTATTGTCCACTAAAACTTGGTGTTTTTCAGAATATGATCTTGGTTTTTGTCTTACAGGATAATAGACGATTATCCTTTTCCATGACTTTAATCCATCCTACACACTGACACCCCCTTTGATATCTCTTTTCCAGACTTCTCTTCATCTGAATTCCTCCTACATTCCCTATTCAGCCTCCCAGACCCGAATGCTTTTCTCTCCACACCTCCCACATCCAATTAATCTTCAAGAAATGATGACTATTTATATTAATTTTATACTCTCTTTTCTGGTGCATTTACTTCTCACTGGGGTTAAGCCTTCATCTTTCTTTTATGCTTTAGTTCTTTTATTATTTCAATAACCTACAAACTAAACTATATTACATTTGCTCCTTTGTCTCTCTCCTTTCTAAGACATGCGAGGACTGTACCTTGTCATCTGCATGCTCCTAGTGCCTAACCGTGTCTGTTACATAGTAGGTGCTCCATAGATGCTTCTTGACTGAACAGCACATTGTATCTGGGTGTTCATCTTCTTTGGGGGACATTCTTTTGTCTCTACATCTTTGCATAAGACTTCAGTGTTCATGTAGCCTTTTCTCTTACCACTTCTCTATGCTTGAGAATTGAGCCCGTGGTCGTTGAAGTGTTGATTGCCCCTATGCCTAACAGTTCAGTGAGTGCTACCTAAAAGCGAGTTTGGCCCACAGTGAGCATCTTGTTGTAAATGATCAGTTTTGAAAGGTTCTCCTGGGAATCTAATTAATCTCTGTGAGTGGGGACATCTTGCGCTGCTGCTTTCCAGGAAGCTGCCAGATGGCTCACAGAAAAGCGTTGCTATTTAAAATCCTTTCAGAGGTGTCTGGGGAAAATGTTGTGGGCAAATATTCAAACAAGATCAGTAAGTAAAGCAGTGGCTAGGGGAAGGATATCATTTAACTTGCCTCCTCCAAACTGATCCTTATGCTTGCTTCTGAGCAGAGAGGTCTGATTTACTGACTCATCACAGTTCCTAACTGTGATTGTTAATCCTTAAGAGCCATTTCCTGTGAACAGGCTACAAATCAATGTTTTAACGAAACCTTTAAAATATCTCTTAGAGATGGGATTATATTGCTAATAAGATTTTTGTTAAAGAAAGACTAGTGTATAGTAACAAAGTGGTTCTCAAATATAAACAAGCTTAGGAGGATAAATGCTTAGTGTATAGGGCTCATTAAAAGAATGGACAATGGTGAATGGATGAATGGACTTATTCGGAGAAGAAAGGGTCTACTATTATGTTTGCTTCCCTAAGGTTTTCATTGTTTCTTCTTCAGTCTTTAATGTGACCACATCAAAAGAGCTTGGGATGTTAGAAAGAACTGGAAGCAAGACAAATTCAATTCCATAAACAGAAGTTTCCAGGAATTTTTCTGGTCCTGTGTAGATCAAACTGCAACAATAGAATTCAAGGGCTTCCAAATTTGGGACTGAGTTACCCAAGAGGTTTATGACTGAATGTTCAAGGACCTATTTTCAAGGATGTGGGAAAGCAGATATATTTGCATTTTTCTCTGTATTTTTCTCAATAATGTGAATCAAGAACATTTAATCCTTTCTTAAGCGTGTAACCTAAATTTATCTCAAAAGCTCTGATTGTTGCACTTTGAAGCATAAATAGATAAATAGCTTATTTTTTTTCCCAGTAAATTGAACTTCTATTCTCCAATGTGAAACATTGAGGATATAATCAATTCTATTTCATTGTGCTGGATGAGAGGTAAGCTTTTAATGCATTCAAATTTTTGGTCTGAATGGCAGTTTTATCATGAGCTAAAAGTGGATTTGGGCAGTGATTCTGCAACATACATCTCTTGAATTATCTTCCAGGAGTCTGATGCAGGTGGACAAGCTGACCTTCAGGATGTGTCTGCACTGTCTGAGCTGCGGTGGCTCCCTGGCCATCTGTGAGTAATTATGCATAATATCAATACCTGGGAATGGGAAGAAATTATTTTATTGCCAGATGTGACCATTAAAAGGAAACTTTCAGAAAAACTGGTGGGAAGCCAGCTAGCTGATAAAGTGATATTCTTTTCCCTGAAAGAGCTTTGAGAAAATAAATTATATTATCACAAATATAGTGAGTGGTTAAAAAAAATCTAGTGAGAATTGTTGTTAACGAGTAACACATCCTTCATGGAAAGGTAGTCAACTAATTCTTTTCCAAAAATTTGATGACGAAAAGGGTTTCCTTCATTCATTCTTTTATTCAAGTTAAATGTGCTAGAGATGCCATTCTAGGCATCCATGGCTATTCACTTCATAGATCACGTCCCCAAATTGAGATTCTTGAAACTCTTCTAATCTGTTGGCATTTACATAGAAAAATGTTAGATTGAGAAAATGATGCCAGAACATGGCATTATCATAATCATCATCTTTTTGACCAGAAAAGGACCATTCTCTTCTGTGTCTTTGGTTTCCACATCTTTTTAAAGCTTCTTTCTATTATACAGCTGAAGGCATGCCACCATCCTGCTCTTTCTTACATTTCTGCTATCATTTCACTTGTTTATGACCATTTGCATTAATGCTCAAAGAAAAGCACAAGAAAAATGAAGGGATTTGGCTAAAATGATAACACTTTATATTTAATCTGTTAATGGCTT
Organism: Mirza zaza; assembly: GCA_008750895.1. Lineage (NCBI taxonomy): Eukaryota > Metazoa > Chordata > Mammalia > Primates > Cheirogaleidae > Mirza > Mirza zaza. Next base: position 10,567 of record VSMD01118840.1, read on the forward strand.
TTTTCTCCCATCAATAGAATCAACTTGCCAAAAAATCACAAACATACACTGTTATGGAAAAATGTATTCAGAGTACATAATCGCACCTTGTTGTTTGTCTTTGACTGTGAAAGTATTTAATCAAGAGACTTGTTAAATCAGAGATTATACAAATTAACATAACATTCATATTTTGAAATTCCTTCAAGAGAGAAAAGCTACCTTTGAAGCTGAATTGAAATAAAAAAAAATTGTCTTTTATGTATCAAATCCATCTCATTTATAGAAAGATAGATACATGTGTTTCATATTTTACATGTGAATGGCCTGCAAAAAGCCATACAATTTATTTAAGCAGAATAAAAGGAAGTTAACAGTACAGAAAGAATATTCATAGAATGAATACATACATAGACATGAGCACACACACATGCATACATACCTACATGAAAATGCACAAACCAAAGAGAATTAATTTCTTTCAGTTTAAAAAATAAAGAAGCTAAAAATTTAGTTTTAGCAAAGACTTCAGTTGATGTGCCTGTGGGTATACTGCAAAATGGTTTTCTTTTTTTCAGAGTAAGTGGATATATATGTTTGTGGGTAGTGTTGTCTTTTATGTAAGAATTGGTTTCAGTCTATTTCAGTGTTTCTTTTAGAAAGGTTTGTTTAGAATTCTTTGTTTCTAACAGGTTGAGGGTTATTTCCCAGGCAAATAATTTGTTGTTTAACTATCAGTGAATGCTTATAAACATTGGCAAGTTCTCACTTTACTCTGTGATCTGTCTAACATAATCAATGTTGATTTTCAACTGGATATCTTAGATAACTTTTGGATTGCTTGCTCTATTTCTTGTTTGCTTGATCTATTTTGATCAGGTTAAACAAATAGCTGCCACTTGCCATTTTTAATATGTGCCATGGTGCCACAAATGCGTTAGGGCAGCAACTGCTGGTTTTTCCTCATCTGTCCTCTTTAGCACTTTCCTTTGTTACATGTAGACAAACAACATAGAAGCCAAAACATCTGGAAACAATCAGTAAACAACAGTTTGGAAATTTCTGCTTCATTTGGACTTGACATACTTCAGAAAAGACTATTCATAGAATAATTAAATTTACATTTAGTTTCATCCAAAAAGTTCATCTTCTTGACAATTACTAAAACCATTAATTTTCCATTTACATTATCATTGTCTTAATTTAGCAATAATTATACTTAGCCCCCTCTCTCTCCTCAAAATGTAGACATCTGGTCTTCAGTCAAAAGAGTTTTCTTCCTAAAACTTAGAAAGGGGAGTCTTATCACTCTCTACTTCATAAACCTCCAAAGTCTTCCAGTGGTGTATGAAAAATTTAAGCTCAATAGTTTCAAATTCAACATTGACCATGTAATGGAATCTGTCTGGTCTCACCTCTATCTTGTCTCTTCACACAATATGTAGTACAGCTATGTCTTTCTATTTCACTATTTGTGCTTTTTCTTTGCTTCCTCCTCTTCCTCTTATTATTTTGATTTTTATTGAACTTTAAATCTTCAAATGCCACCTTTGTCACTCCCTCCTCCATTACAATAAACTGCTACTTCCTTTGGGCTTCTGTAGTACCTTGTTCACTCCCTTATAAAGCATTTGTCTTAATTCCTGACTTACAGATTGTTTCACATCACTTTCTTCTGCTAGATTGTGATTTTCTTGAACTCAGGGTCCATATTTCTTTAATCATTATACCTCACAACACCTACCATAGTGGTCTGCACTTAAGTCTGCACATAATACAAGTTAGTAAAGGGCATAAAACCCAAAACCAAACCAAACCAAAACAAAACAAAACCACATGGGTGACCCAGTGTCACTCTGTTACAAAAAGAAAAGAAAAAGAATCAAGCTATGTGAGCAAAATATCTTGAATTTAAAATTACTTAATTATTCTGTTGAATGACAGAGTTAAAAGGCTATAAAGAGAAGCTATTTTTTTTTTTTTTTGGAGACAGAGTCCAGCTCTGTTGCTTGGGCTAAAGTACCATGGCGTCAGCCTAGCCCACAGCAACCTCAAACTCCTGGTCTCAATCAATCCTTCTGCTTCAGCCTCCGGAGTAGCTGGGACTACAGGCATGCGCCACCATGCCCGGCTAATTTTTTCTATGTATTTTTAGTTGTCCAGCTAATTTCTTTGTATTTTTAGTAGAGACGGGGTCTCACTCTTGCTCAGGCTGGTCTTGAAACCCTGAGCTCAAATGATCCACCCGCCTTGGCCTCCCAGAGTGCTAGGATTATAGGTGTGAGCCACTGCACCTGGCCTAATTTTTTTTTTTTTTTTGAAAAAGGCCAGCATAAAGCATTTTTATTGCAATAATTAAACTTGAAACTCATATGTGGTCCTGGTGGCAAAGGGAAGATGGGCAGCAACACTTTCTTTCACCAGATCTCTACACAGGACAGCAAAAGGGTGAGGAGAGGAGGTGGGAGGAAAGGAGACTCTGAGGTCAGCAGAGAGAGCCAAGCATCAAAAAGCAGGAGATACTTCATTTAGGATAATGGTCTCCAGTGGTATCCAAACTGTTGCAACGAATACTACTTGGATGATGGGCACACTTATAGCTATTGACCCCAGCATTACAAAAGCAAACCACATAACCAAAAACATTTGTATCCCCTTAATACTTTGAAATGAATAAATAAATAAGCAGGAGATGCTGAAGCTTTGACCAACATCATTTTCTGAACATTCAAGGATTTGTCATGATGACTGGGCTTTCATTGGGTGTTAAGTCTACAAACGGCACTTTCAATGTAAATTTCCATTAAAGTTCTTAAAATTTAGGAGGTGGTGGAGCTTGGAAAGTTATGACATTATAAAATTACTGAAAGTTCATTAGAAAAACCACAGGATTAAAAAAAAAATAAGCCAGGTGACGAAGAAAGCTTCAGATGTCTTTACTGGCCCAGGGAGAGTGAAAATGATCTTCTTTCAAAAGGCAGAAGGTTTAAGGGGAAGGTGGGGCGCAAAGCCTCTTCCTCCTCCCCACTTCAGTTTTTGGGTAGGGCTTTTAATTTAACTCAAGGACATCTCTGAAAGTGGAGAATAATTCAGTCCTCTACAGTGTCACAAATCTGCTATGGCTTTGCAGTGCAGCAGCAAAAATGGTTAATATAGAATAGATAAAAATTTAATCCAGAAAATGAAGTAAAATACAATCAAGATTCTTGCACTCCCTATACCAATTCCTATTCTAAAGTTAACCCATCACTTGTGCTGTTAATACTTGTGCCATTAATATCATATACTTAATTGGAAACCCAGTTCCAAAGACTGAAACTGAATCTCTACCCCAAAATGAAAACAAAATAACATGAGTATCATGAAGTTTATGGCATAGAGTTTAGGTAAACACACATAGAAGGACAAAGGGGATGAGGCAATGGAGGTGTCAGAAGCAAAGCTGAGTGACAGAACACATTCAGTAGCAGTAAATGTTTATACAGAGTGTAGTGGAACCCAAGAAAAGCTCCATATGGATTCATGTGCACATGTTTGGGCACTCCAGATCCTCCCATGGCCCGTGTAAGAACAGAATGCTAAGGGAAGAAGCCATTCCTCTCATTCCAGTTTCAGAAGTTTGAAGAGAAGCTAAATTAAAAAAAATATATATATATATATAGGAAACTTGTTTTTTCAATAGAAGCTGGTCTGGATGGATTGTGGTTCTCATACAATATGGAAATTCTTATGTTCTTGTTACACACCCCTATTAAAATATAATTTCTTAAATATTTTAATATCATATGTTTTATGAAATCCATCTCTGCAAATCCATAGTCCTCTATCAGTCTCAGACTTGATAAGAAATGATGGCGAGATGGCATTCATAGTCTCAGGCAATATACTTGGGCTCGAAAAACTAATCTCGAATTAAATTTAGGGAGTCCTAATGATGGTTTCGCTTAGTCTTGTCAGTGATTATAAAAGCACAGTTCTAAATTGAGGCTGCAGTAGGTATTACTAAGAAAAAAAAAGACTTGAAGAACTATGCAAGAATGGGTTGTGAAGGACAAGAAGAAAGAAAAAATTGTTCACTTCTCAATAATTTTTAGAGTTTAAATAGTTTTTTTAATGGGCCTACCTAGATGACAACTGATTGAGTCCTCATTTGTCTGGCTGTTATTTCTTAGGTTACCTTAACTTAAAAGTATTAAAAGCATAGATTATAATTAAGAAGTACAAAGCAGGGTACAAACCTCTGAACTGGTTGCTTTGCTTGTTTGTTGTTTTCTTCATGTATCCACAACTCTAGAATTGTCTCCCAGGCTCTTCCCAGAATCAGGGTAATTCACATTTTGCAGAGTCAGAGTAAGTCACTTAACTGAGAGGAGAAAAGGGGCCTCAATAGAGTGATTTATTAGGTACTAGTTCCTTTTTAGCAACTCTGTGCAATGACTCTTGCTGGGCCTCTATTTCCATTTGTTCCAGTGTCTGATGATACAAAGAGTCCCAAAGAAATCTTTGCCTTCAACAATGATAGGATTTATTTTCCTCCGAGCTTCTTTGTGTGGCCATCAAATAATTGTAGCTTATTTTGATTACGGAAGTTTTATTCCTCCAGCTGTTGAGGTATTAATATTTATGCTGAAGAATTAAACACTACTGGTGTGGTGCACTTGTTAATGAGACAAGTGAGTCCTTTTCCAACAACTACAAATCCATCACGCAAAGGGAAATCTTGTCCTTTTACTTTTTCATACTTAAAAAAAAATTCTTTATCTTCTTGGCATACTCTTTGATATCTTCTTCTTGGGAGAAATCTTAATTATAGCTTCAGAGTGTTTTTATTTTCATTTTCTTCCTAGAAGCTTATTTTTTTAAATGCAAATAGAGACTCTAGCTCAGGAAATCCTCAAGCTCTAAGATTTCCTGAACTGAATGAGCCCAGTGGGATCCCCTGTGTTGCTCAAAATGCCTCCTATCTAGTAACAATGTTACCTCAAAATGTATTTACTGCTACTTGTAAATGTACCTCTTCTTTCAACAGGAGATATATGGTGGGGATTTGGGGAAAGGAGAAGGAAAAATAAGTGCAAAGACAGTGTACATACTTTCTGTAACTAGAGTCTCGCCTTAAGCCATCTCTGATGTATTTCTACTGGTCCAGGGTCAATCAATCAACAAATTCCAGAAATATTTTTATGTACCCATTATCTACCCCCAACAATATCCCTTTCCTTAAAGGGAAGAATCATAGTAGGATCAGTGTCTACCTTGTTTCTGCACACATATTAGATGTCACTTAATCACACAGTTCAATCCAGGTCCCTCCAGAATGTGTGGACAGACCAGTGGTCTATAGTAAAACAATGTTTATCTCGAATGATTGCAGGAATTTTGCAATTTTGTCAAAAGTCTCCAAATATTCCAGTGGCAATGTTAATCAGCATTCATTGCTAAATTCCTCCATTATGAGGCCATTCTGCCTTTTGCTTAGGTCTGTTGAGAACCTGAGTTTTCTCTCAAGCTTTCAAAATTGTGTGTCTTGAGTGAGGGAGAGTAATGGAACCTCTTCCTCCATACTCCTGCCAACTATCACAGACCTGTCCATCGTTTTGTCCTGTCAGCTTCCTCTGCTACTAAAATCTAGGGGCTTATCCATGTTTCTGGTCATTCATGCTTTATTTGGTGTTAACAGTATGTCTTTTTCCAAGTGTCCATTGTCCCTGCTCTGTACTTGGAGTGGCTTTTTATCATATAAAACTCAGATATACAACACATAGTATTTCCTTGGCACCTAGTTTCTTCATCTTTTGCATGAAAATGGCTGTCATTGATGTGCTTCTGTTTGGAGTTGTCTTGATTCCAAACTCTGAGAAATAGAAAGTTATTTTCCCTTGTTTCCCCCTTCCAGTGAAATTCCCCCTAATTCCTTCTTCTTTTAAGTTTAGACCTACTGTGTCCCAGAATCCTTCTCCCAGTAGGCACAGTGTGCTTCAGCTCTGTGAGAACTCACCTTGACAGCTCTGGTCCCAGTTCTAAGGGCTGTTTACAGAAATTTGGCCTTCAAGTATAGGTAAAACCAAAGCAGGCATTCAAGGACTGGAACTGGTCTTCTATTCCCTGTCTTTGAAGAAAGATTAGGTGCTTCTAACCCCATCTCCCCATACATGTGTTGGGGTCTCTTTAGCTGTGGCATGTGTACTGACCCTGGGCTGACTTGCTGTCTCCTGGCACTGTTTAGTGTCACGTCTCTTGAATTCCTTGTTATTGTTTAGATTTCCCTATACACCTGCCAGAATGCCTTTCTGTGTCTTAGGTCATTAGCGTCAGCTCTTTGCCTCAATGATCATATTTGGAGCCTACATCTTACATGTTGAAATCTTTGTTGTCAGCCAGCTTCTCCCCAACCCTGACTAGCTCCCAAACCTCTCCCACTCCAGAGTGCGTCTCACATCTGGGAAACACTTTCTTCTCCAAAGTCCAGTTTTCTTAGAAGTATATTTTCAAACCTTATTTAAAAATCAAAGCTACAACTCATAACACATTATTGGTAGCAGTTGTCTAGTACTATTTGTATGATATTGATACTTATACACAGGTCTTACACACCAACTAAAGTGCAAACCCGATGAAGAAAAATCCACGCCTTGTTAGTCTTTAAATTCTTCTTTCTCTTTCCCCAATGTCAAAGACAGTGACAAACACACAGCAGACACCTGATACACATTTACCCAATGGTGACCAGTGGGATGAATGCAGAATTCATTTGAAATTTCTCACCATACAGAGCATTTCTCTTAGTTAGAAAATGAAATATTTACCTTATTTTCAATCTTGATTCCCCTGCACTTGTTTGTAACTTGTGCTATTTCAGAATTCAGCGGTTGTGTTATTGAATGTCTTTCAACTATAGAAATCAAAGGACCTTTGGGAATAAGATTTTCTTTTTATGAATTTTTTTTAAGACTTTCTTTATGCTCTAGAATTAGAGGGTTTCTAGGAGTCATCAATGGTTTTCTTGTAACTTTCAAGAAAATCATATATTCCAGGAATGTGGACACCTGCAGTATCTGCTCAAGTTATTCCTTTTAAGAATATTAATTTATTCTTTTGCTCAACCTGCCTAAATGAAGCCATTGCTTCCTGAATTCTTCAAATTTGTGGGCTGAGAGCATAAGTACATTTCCTTAAATACCAAAGTCTTGAATAATTTTCTTTTTATATTCATTTTATTCTAAATATTTATTTGTGACTTTTTAAGGGTAAAAAGACAAAATAGTTCATTTTGTTGCACAAATTATAGCTACAGAGCATTTTATGGTCATATAGAATTAATTCATAAATGCTTCTATTGATATCTTGAATTTTATTAGTTCATGCTTTTGGCATAAGGAGAGAATAAATATATAGAACAAAAAATAAGAGAGACAGATGAGATATAGAGGAGAAGGAATATGCTACAATTACATTATTAATGCCATTTGAAATACCAGCTATCTATATAAAAATGTTATATGAAACAAATTTTCAAAAAGCTTACAGAACTAGTGGCTTTTCAGCCTGAATGCAGAATTAAGTTTTTATTAGCAAGTGAATTTTGGGTTATATTACATTTTGAGGAAATTTTATATTTTTTTCTGTTAGTAATAATGTATAAAGTTTTTATGAGAAGGTAAAAGCTATTAAAATAAATCAATTATTTTGTGAGCAGTTTGGAACAAGTGCAAACATGCCTTCCTTGTCCTCCTTTCTTTCTCAATCCTGGAGATACAGTGTTCTATTTTAAACGATTGTATATAGCACCTAGGAGAGTACTTTGAAGCATTAATATGATATTAAGTCTAGATTATGAATTTTGATGTCCTAAATGTGACTGTAACATTAAGGCTTCTTAATATTTTAATATCTGTAGAATTATAGGGCTCTACTCTTTAAGCCTCAGATACTAAACTTACTGATGTGTGTGGGGGGGCTTCTTTCTGTTTGCTTCATGTTTCGATGTAAAGGGACATATGCTAGAGTAACATTCCTGGCCTCTTCCCACCCATTACTCATTCCAAACCCTGAGAAGAAGTGAGTTTCCTGATTGGTGGTTGACATCTGGGTCCTGTTTCTTTATTGGACCCTGCAGATTTACTCCCTTTTCTTTCTCTCATTGCCCTGGGCCAGAGTAAGCGAGTAGTCTTTGGTAAGTGCATCTCTTCTGTGGATGCAAAATTTTCTTTGGTAGACTTCCTGAAGTGTAATGTTTATGTATATGAGTGTGTGTGGTGGCAGTGTGAGAGCAAGGAAGGTAGCAAGCCCTTTGACTACAGAACCATGCCCACATTTTCCAATCAGCTTACAACAATAAGGCCAGTATTTTTGTTTCCATTTGTCTGTCTTCTCCATCTTATTTCCCAATTTGTTCCAAAATTGACAGGGGAAGAAATGAGTGTCATGTGTTGAATTCCGCCAAACTTCAACACTTATGGTAACAAAGTAGCAGTGTAGGGTGCTACTATCCATTTCCTGAATGAGGTAGTGAACAATGCCTTAACTAAGGAGAAGAGGCTTCTAGAATATTACTCCACCTAGACCAAGACATTCTTGCCCAGTGGCATTATTTATAGTCATCTAGTATTAATAGCTTAAGTCGTCTTCTAAGAATTATGTCCCAAGGAATCCACAGACTCCTTACTAAGTTGCCTTGTTAGGTTAATATCTATCAGAAAACACATACTGGACAAAGCAATACTTAGGAATTAACAATAGTCTTCTCTTTATTTTTACCTTCTTCTCCTTCTCACTCTTCTCTTTTCATCTTGTCAACCTCTCACCATGGAAAGATCAAGTTAAAGTGTAAATTGGGGGAATATATGTGGGGTAAATTCAGATGAAATTCAGATTTAATGAATGTAGTGAGAAATTACAATGGTCTGTTTGCTCCTCTGTGCCAGAGGGAGATTCTTTCAGGCATGGATGCTCCTTGTTCTTATTTCCATTTCTTGTTTTGGTAGGCTTATAATTTTCTACCAACTTCCACTTTGAATCCTCCTAAAGTCTTTGGAAAATAAGTAATATTTGCAAAAGAACAATAAGAATACAGATATAAGGAACAAAAATAATATTCATAATAAATAACCTGGTTAGTAGGGAATCAAGAATGTTGGATATTGAATGCCTCTCTGGTTTTTATAATTTTTATTAATAGTTTAAATGCAATTTATTCATATAAATGTATCAATGTCTTCTAACTTGGGCCATATATGGAAAAGGAAAGGAATAAGTTAAAGAAAATATTTTTTGATAAAAATGATCTTTATGAAGATTGGTTTTGAAGTCTTAAAATTTGGGTTATTTTATATTATATGGCAGTCATTTGAAAATTATTTGGGTAAAAGATACATTAAAAGTGGCAATTCCTTAAAAAACCAAACATCCTTAATCACGAATGAAAGGCTCATTAATGAGTCAATAAATGTGGAAGATGAATTACGTCAGAAGAATAGGGATTGCCAAATATCAAACGATTTCATGAAAAAGAGACAATATATATTGCTGAGGCAGTCAAAATATCCTTTTAATACAGATATAGAAATCTATTCTGTTCATTGTTTAAGACAGCCATGTGAAGTTGTGTTTGGAAAGACCAGTGACATCTTTATGTTGTTACTTAAGATGCAACATATTTTAATAAACTGTAGATGTTATTATTCTTAAAAACTTATATCTAATTCTAAAAAAGGGAAACAATAACATTATTAAAATAGAAGTATAAACTAAAGAAAAATTTAGAAGAAATACATATATACTCTCAACCTAGGTTTTTCATTTTACCTAGGCAAAATATCTACCTGCTTTAAAATGTTTTATAAAGCCTTGCAATGGATGATTCCTGCCTGTTATATGATATCATATCATGCTATTTTTCTCCCTCATATACCACATTCTTGGCACACAGGGCGTTTTTCAGTTTCTCAAACCCACTCTATTTTTACTGACCTCAAGGTCTTAAATTCAAAGGTCCTTATCTGGTATTCTGGCAGAAGAGCTCCTTCTGCACTATTAACTGGGAAACTCTATCCTTCAAGGGCTGGTGTCATTTTAAGTATCATTTTTTGCAAAACAAGACCTTCTTTGTCTACACTCACATGACCCCTCAATCCCCTTGCTCCAATATCTAAGAATCTGTGGTTCTTATATTGAATTACGGTCAATCATTAATAAACATAAGGGGCACAACACCCCTCAAAGTGTACAGTCCTTATTAGAACCCTAACCAATAAACTCAACAAATATTTTGACTATTTATGAAAGTGCGGTACAGATTTTTAAATAATTTTGAATCATCAAACTTAGTAAAAGTTGCATTTTCACAGAGACATGCTGTTTCATTACCTAAAGTTTCTATGACAGATAAACTTTGGTAATTTGACAAAACTATAAAACTGATGAATTAAATGATATAATTTGATTATTGCTTCCTAAGTCTCTACATGTTTAATTGGATATTTGAAAAAGGGGTGGGTACGTAATTGATCTTTTTTATTTTAATCATCATAATGTATCATTCCAGGAATCATAGAGCTAAATTTAAGGCCAAACATAGTACTTGCACTCACCATTCATTCAACAAATATTTATTGAGTACCTTTCACATACCAGTGAAGAGCTGGCCAAACCTCTGAGAATCAATTTTCCCATAAATCAATTCATCTAATAATCAATTCACCAGGATCAAAAACATGCTTGCTAATTATTATTTCCTAACACCACTTTATCTACAAAATTGTTAGTGTATACTCTACATTATAATTTTCTGCATTAGCATTGGGCAGATTATCTACGCTTGTTAAGCTTTCACTACTATGCTCTTGGTCCTAATTATTCCTTGTTTTTTACAGTCTGGGGTTTTTTGGGGGGGGGAAATATATTCTTTTTTTTATTTATAAGGATGATCTGAAATCTTACTTTTGTCATTCAGGTTATATGCAAGTCAGCATAAACCTAAAATAATAACACTCTCTTCTTTCATCTGAGTCATTGTGGTTGTGTGACATCAGTCCTGACTTCCATGGGATGGTTCTCAGATATGCTTTCCAGACAGATTATTATAAACTTTGTTATTATAAACCTTTGTTGCTTTGTGCAGCCACCTATCCACCCCGTGATGGAAACAGTGTTTCTTGAACTTGTGATTACAACCTCCACAAACCTGCAAAGGAGGCCATGGCAGAGGGTATAAAGATAGATTCTGCATTTTCTATGTGCTTTTACATTTACAGAACCATTCATTCCTCATGACACCATTGTCAGAAAAAGAGCATTCTTTCCGGTTTATTAATAAGGAAACTAAAGCTTAAGGGGATCAGGAATTTCTGACCTTCCCCCAACACCCCTTAGTTCTTCACACTTCGCTATTTTGGCTCTGCTGGAAACAGCAAAGAATGCTTTTCAAGAATAAATATTGAGTACTCTGGTCAATGCAGAAATAACATGCTTTGGGATTATATTTTAAGGGATTGTTGCCATTTTTAAATTTCTTAAAAAGATAATGGGAAGTAATAATGAAGAGAGAATAGGTTTTTGTCAGGGGGATGCATTTGTTTTGTCTTGTAGGCATAACAAATTGCCACAAACTTAGTGGCTGACATCAACCCTCATTTTTTATCTTACAGTTCTGTAGGTCAGAAGTTCTAGGTGGTTTGTCTGGGTCCTCTGCTCTGGGTCTCACTATGTTGAAAAAAGATGCTGACACCTCTGGATTCTTAATGGAAGGTTCTGAGAATCCACGTCCTGCCAGGCCTATTCATGCTGTTGACAGAATTCAGTTTCTTGTCACTGAAATACTAAGGTTCTTTTTTTCTTGCTGTCAGCTGAGAGTTGGCCTTACCTGCAATAGGCTCCTCTCTGGTCCATGCATACAGTTTCTACATCTCAGAGCCAGAAAAGGTGTGTTGAATCTTTCTCATGCTTAGAATCTCCTCGTGTTTCTCTTCTTATTCTAGCTGGAGAACATTCTCTGCTTTTAAGGGCTCATGAGAATTAGATTGGACCTGCCTGGATAATCAGACATAATCTCCCCTATTTAAAGTCTATAACCTTAATTACACCTGCAAAGTCCCTTTTGCAATGTAATGTTAACATATTCATAAATTCCAGGGATTAGTCATGAGCATCATTGGGGGGCCATTCTGCCTATCACAGATAGAAGAAGAATAGAAGAGGGAGAAACTATATCTGAGAGAATTTTTGATACTTTTGTTAGATGAAATTTGCTCTAAGTATAAGATTCCCTGTTTAATGATTGTTTTCCCATGTAGTTGAAATTTGTGGTTAAATAACTAAACAGAACCATAGTTTAGGATATTTTTATCTTCCATTTTTGGTATAGGCTGGTTTTATTTTGAGGTTTTGGTTCTAATTTATAACTTTTCAAGTATAATTAAGTATAATTTTTGAAAAAAATTTTTTGCTTGTCTGTTTGGAATACATTTTTCTTGATTACCGCTGATTTTTGGCTTATTGTAGCTTTATTTGGATTACTGTGATGATTAACATTACGGCTGAGTACAGAGGGTTGGAAATTCTAACTAAGATTTCTAAAGATCTGAAAATTGAAGGAGCAGACGGGACAGTTAGAAGTAATGAGTTACAAATGGCAACTTGTATTTTTATGGGAAATCATTTCTTTTCTTGAGGAAATATGTTTTGTATTGGTTTTTAGAGTGTTTAGTCTTTGGAGAAATACTTGTAATTTTAGAAAACACAGCAATTGTATTTTTGAATTAAATGTCACTTAAGCATTTATGTCATATATGCTATTTTTTTTTTTTTTTTTTTGAGACAGAGTCTCGCTCTGTTGCTTGGGCTAGAGTGCAGTGGCATCAACCTAGCTCACAGCAACCTCAAACTCCTGGGCTCAAATGATCCTCCTTTCCTCAGCCCCCTGAGTATCTGGGACTACAGGCACTTGCCACCATGCCCAGCTAATTTTTTCTATATTTAGTAGAGACAGGGTTTCACTCTTCCTCAGCTAGTTTTGAACTCCTGAGCTCAAGTGATCCTCCTGCCTTAGCTTCCCAGAGTGCTAGGATTACAGGCGTGAGCCAGCATGCCCAGCCAATGCCATGTATTCTAAGATCTTTCAATTAGAAATAACTTTATCCCTATTCCAAAGAATTCAAGTAGTTCAGGGTTAAACAGCATGCCATTATGTTGTTAGTGGTGCCTCAGCTTCATCTCTCCAGAAATGTTCTATTTTATGGTTTCTTTTTCTAGTTCAATAGAAAAATATTGACATAAATTAAAAGTGAGGTCTGAGTTTTTCTTCTGGGAATTGTCCCCTTCTTTTCTTCTTGTATTGACATTACATTCATCCATTTCATTTTGCCTGGAGACAAAAATCTGTTATATCAGTTTTCCCTCTACATTTTGCCTGAGAAAAACTGTGGAAGACAGCTTTTTTAATGTTGAAATGAATCCAATTTCTACTAAGTATGTCCTCAGAGCTTTAGGAAGTTTATTTTTAACTCTGACAGAATTAATTTAGAATAAGACGTAAATGACCAGTGTTGTCTCTGTCGAATTTTCTGAAGAATGTGTGGTTACCTCTGCCTTTGAGTAAGCAGCAGAAATGTACGCTCTCAAGTAAACCACAAAAATATTATTGCAGGGTAAAATAATGCACTTACTCAATTTCTGTTGCAGTTGTTTGACTTGACTGAAATTTTCATCAGTGGATTAATAATTTAAAAGAAGTTATCCATTCATCTGCAAACCTGTGTAATTTATAAAGCCTATACTCAAAGATACTGTAGTTTATATGCCAGGTTGTGGTTGGTGGTGAGAGAATGAGGTGTAAAAAGGAAAATGATGTCGCATTAAATTCCACTGAAAGGTCGTTGCCCTGGGAAACCAGCTGCCTTTCTTGGGCTTCAGAAGCACCTGGACATTTCTTTTATGACCTGGTCTGAAAAAGAACGAACAGTTCTTAAACACTTTTGGGGAGCCTGCCTCCCTCTTACCTCATTCACTGCATGTGGATTGAGTCTCCAAAGTGCACGGCGTGTGCGTGTGACTATGTGTGCACGTGCCTGTGTTGGGATAAGGGGAGGGACAAACTGTTCTTTCTTTGTTCCATCCTTCACTTAGAAAAGGATGAGAGAAGAGCCTGGGTCCCAACATAGGCCAGAACTGGGTTGGCATTATAGCGCCATCCCTTGTCAATATCTGTGTGATCAGTGAGTGTCGGTTTCCATGTAAAATGGGGACAATAATACCAAGGACTGAAGATAATTTATGTAGAGCACCCTGTGCATTTTTGGTCCCATTGTGGACAGTTAATAATTAGTAGTTGTTATTATTGTTACTGTTATAAAAATCCTCTTGTCACTATACTTAATGTATTCCTTCTATGGGAAACATGAATAGATACAAATTAGTTATTCTTCATTATTGTTTAAAAAAATGTTGAGAGCCCCACACCCTGGGTAGCTTCATGAGCACTGCAGGCTCTGAGCATGCAGTTGCTGTCAGAAGGAACTTGCAGCATTTAGCTCTATCTTTGTAGTTTATTAATCTGCTACCATGGAAACAGATATTTAATCTTTAAAAAACAAGAAAAACGGCTTTCAACAAAGCCCTGTTTCAAATAATGTGTTGGTGGTGGGCAGTTTCTTTCTTTCTTTTTTTTAAAAATATGATTTCTAAGTGACTAACCTCATTTTTGGCAATCTGATTTGAGTTTCCATGGAAACAGAAGTGACAGCTGAGGCCTCCAAGCTCTTGTAACTGTTGGGGCTCAGGTTAAGTCTTGCAAATGTCAGTTGTCCCAAGGCACCTAAAGGAGCCAACAGAAATAAGAGTTAGCCGATCTCTAGAGAAAGGGAAGGAGCAATAAATCAAATATTTACAAAATCATATATACACAATGCTGTGAATTTGAGAAAAGCGAGAAAAGCATGTGTAATGGGTAGGCAGAGAGAGACTCACGGATGTAATTCACGGTTATAAGTTACACAACCTGGCTTCATACTAAACACCTTATCCTGAGTGGCTAAAGCAACTTACCTATTTGTCATGTATTTGTGTTACACTGAGCAAGCAGACCAAAAGGCTGAAAGGTTGGCGGGGCGGGGGGGGGGGGGGGTTAATAAAATACCACAAAATGGACCTATGATTTAATAGCATGAGAACTTAATATGAAAGAAAAAAAATTAAATGAAAATGTATAAAAGCCAAACTTATAAAGATAGATATGTTCAAATGACATAGGCCCAAATATTTCTGTGGGGGCTTTCATTATTGGTGTTTGTAGAGATTTTTATAATTCTTAATTAGAATTTTTCTAATTCTTTCACAATGCTATTATATATCTCCCAGGCTAGCTGATATAAAAGTAGTAATCACTATCTTACTTTGTAAAGACTTTCCAGTAATTCCACATCACATTAGAGAAAGAAAAATCACAATTTCACTTTTTGAATTCCTACTATGTACTATAAACCAAGAGGCCACTTTTTCTTTTTTCTAACTCAAGTATGTCGTGAGTATGTGAATGTTTATTTGTGTGCTGTATCTCCATGGGAAAAGCTGTACCTCTGAATCATCTTGTGACAGGTGGGTAACAACCACTCTAGGCCACTCTGACCACCACATCTTTTACTAAAAATTTTACTTGGCTCCTGTAGGTATTTATAAAGTTTTCTTTATAAATATCTAAATGAGTTTCCATAAATCAAGGTTTTATAAAGAAAACAAAAGGTTTAGTTGAGGATTGAGTTTGCTTTATGTCATGCACAATATACAGTTTCTCAACATTTAAGCATAATATTGGAAAATGATACTCATTTTTATCCTACTGAGGAATTATTATAGGAAAATTTTATTATTTTCTGAGTATGAAAGTACTGTGTACTCTTTTTAAACGCTTTTATAAACCAATCAAAAGAATTAAAAAGAAGATAAAAGTCATTCACAATCTCTTTATCCAGTTAGTATTCATATATAAAGCATGCACATATAAAACCCTCTCACATATAAGTTCTTATATAAATTTGACTTAAATATAATTATAACATCCTTTCACATATACTCATATATATTCATATAAATTAGTAACATTAATTTAATTACAATATGTGTACTCTTTCTAATGTGTTGTATTTTTAACCTTAAATATGTTAAATATCCTTCCATGCATCTAGCCATGAAATCAACACTAACTTTAGTAGTGGCTTTGTAATTGTTCCTTGCTGACCATGTATATGCAAACCTACCCCTAAAAGCTGAGGGAGCGGAGAGGCCAATGAAAAAGCCTGACACATCTAGTTTCTCAGAAAGAAACATTTAATGGGGACTCAGGAACAGAAGTGATGTCTTGGGCAGCTGACAGTGGATTCCCACACCTGTCCTCCAGAAACTATCCTTCATTATTATTATTGTTTTCTTGGACAAATCTTTTTTATCCCAGCTTTATGGAGATATAATTGAAAAATACAAATGGCATATATTCAAGGTGTACAATATGATTCATCTATAGATGCATTATGTAATGATTACAATAATCAAATTATCTGACACATTCGTCACCACACATAGTTACTTTTTGTGTGTGTATGTGTGTGGGGGGAGTGAGGACACTTCATATCTACTCTATTGGCAAATTTCAAGTAAGCAATATAGTATTATTGATTATTGCTGCTATCCTGTACATTAGCTCCTCAGACCTTGTTCGTCTTATAACTGAAAGTTTGTACACTCTTTGACCAACATTCCCCACTTTCTCTGTGCGCTAGTCCCTGGCAACCACCATTCAGGGTATATTTTTGATAAAGATACAATGTCAAATGTGACCTCCCTAAGTAAGGATTATTTCTCCTTTATCCCATTGCTCCAGAACCCTAAGCCTGGCCATATGAGAATCAGGGCTTGTCTTTTCCAGGTCTTGGAGTTCTTCCTTAATCAGTCATAGGAGCTAATGGGCAATGATCCAGGTGAAAATAATTGTTCAACTGAAAGAAAGCAGTAGGAAAACAATAGATCATTCACTCAACCAAAAAATGGAGGAGTCCACTGACTAAATTCCAAAACATCCTTAGAATCCTTCCTCTCATCATAAATTGTGTGGTTTTCTTTTCTCCTCTACCTACTAACTGTTTCCTATTCTCTCTTTCTTTCTGTAATTTGTTTACAAATTGTTTTCTCTGCTCCAAAAATAATAATCATCATCTCATTCCATATGGTCTATTGTGATGGCACAATGTATTTATATGAATAGATTAAAAAGAAGAAAAATACATAACATTTCACGAATTTACATGTCATCCTTGGGCAGGGGCCATGCTAATTTTCTCTGTATCATTCCAATTTTAGTATACGTGCTGCCAAATTGAGCACCAGAAAATATCCTTTTATAGCAAACTTTTTTGGTAGAACATGTGTAGGTGGTCATGCCTCAGACTATTTGACCATTGGGGAGGTTAGATAAACATCTTTATGAGGGGTTATCTATATGCTAGAGGCATTGTTTTTTTATGAGGGGTTATGTATGCTATCGAACACTTTAGTATGCAAGAGTCAGACATTGGTCATCATGGTTGGAGGTTTCGCTTCAAGACGATGTCACTCTTGCCATGGAACAGGCTGTTTTCCTACAGTAATGTTCTATTGTATAGATATACTATATGTCATCTAACCAAGTTCCTATTTTTAGGACATTTACATTATTTTCCTTTTACATTGTTTGTAAATATTTTGACAAATATTATTGTACATATCCTGTGAATTTATCTGATTATTTTTTGGGATACATTTCTATAAATGGTATTTTGTATTTAAAGGGTGTATACATATTTAAAGTTTTAGGTAAAAATTGTAAATTTTCCTCCAGAATTATTGTAGTAATTTAATTACTTCCTCAGTGCTTGAGATAGTCCATTTCCCCACATTTTCACTCAAACTACATCTTCTCATTAGCTTTTCATCTTTGTTAATCATACAGATAAATCATAATATCTTAATTGTTACTTAATTTGTATCTCCTTTACTATTTTTTTTGAGACAGAGTCTCACTTTGTTGCCCAGGCTAGAGTGAGTGCACTCACTCACATAAAGAGAATGGTATCAGGTGTCAGGCCTCATGGTGTCAGGCTAGCTCACAGCAACCTCAAACTCCTGGGCTCAAGCAATCCTACTGCCTCAGCCTCCTGAGTAGCTGGGATTACAGGCATGCGCCACCATGCCTGGCTAATTTTTCTATATATATATTAGTTGGCCAATTAATTTCTTTCTATTTACAGTAGAGACAGGGTCTCGCTCTTGCTCAGGTTGGTTTTGAACTCCTGACCTTGAGCAATCCGCCCGCCTTGGCCTCCCAGAGTGCTAGGATTACAGGCGTGAGCCACCATGCCCGGCCTCTCCTTTACTATTGATTGAACTTATTTCATGTATTAAATGCCAGTTTTTGTTTCATAATTTTTTAATTTCCAGCTTGTTTTTGGAATTTTTTCACTATATTTTTATAACATCTTTATTGAGGTATAGTTGATATAAAAAGAACTGCATGTATTTAATGTGTACAATTTGATGAGTTTGGACATATGTATACACCCATGATACCATCACCACAAGCAAGAAACTAGACATGTACAGCGCTTCCCAAAGTTTTCTTTGCATCACTTTGCTTTTCATGTGTGTGTGGTAAGAACACTTAACACAAGATCTACCCTCTTAACAAACTTTGAAGTGCTCAATGCTATATTGTTAACTATAGGTAGTACGTTATAAAGCAGATCCCTAGAATTTGTTCCTCTAGTATAACTCAAAGTTTAATCCCATAGAAAAATAATTCCCCATTTCTCCCTTCCCCCCGGCCCTAGCAACCATTAATGTATTCTCTGTTTCTATGAGTTTGACTACTTAACACAGCTTATATAACTGGAATTATGTAGTGTTTGCCTTTCTCTGATTGGCTTATTTCATTTAGTGTAATGTCCTTCAGGTTCATCTATGTTGCCACAAATGGAAAGATTTTCTTCTTTTTTAAGGCTGAATAAAATTTTGTTGTATGTATATACCAAATTTCCTTTATCTATTAATCTATCAAGGGACACTTGGACTGTTTCCACATCTTGGCTATTGTAAATAATGCTACAATGAACATGACAGTGCAGATATCTCTTCAAGATTCTGATTTTAAGTCCTATGGATATATACCTAGAAGTGGGATTGTTGGATCATATGGTAGTTCTATTTTTAGTTTTCTGAGAAATCTTTATGCTGTTATTATATTGCTGCTGCACTATTTTCTTTATGTTGAAAGGATATTAATCTTTTATCAAATATAAAATTAAAATATTTTCCAGTTTATTATTTTCCCTTTGCATATAAAATTATTTTTTAAATTAAAAAATTTAATTTTTATATAGTCATACCAATATTTTTATTTATGGATTTTGCCTTTTTTATTATGTATAGAAAGGCTTCACCCTAAATTTATATCAGTAGACTTTTAGATTTTCTAGTTTTTTAAAATTTATACTTTGATTTGTAATTTGTTTTGATATAAGATTGGAGGAATGAATATAACTATGTCATTTCAGAAAACTGAATTTAGTTACTTTCACATTTTTTTCACTAATTTGAAATACTTCCATTACCACTTACTAGATCTTTAGACCCTTATATATAAAGAGTCTGTCCTTTCCATTGATAAATTGTCTGGTTTGGCAGTAATATTGCACTATTTTTATAACTTTATAATGCATCTTAATATGTTAATAAGGAAAGTTCCTTTGTTGTTTGTCTCTTAATAGCAAAAGTCTTTATTTTCACAAATTTCCAGATGAAATTGAGTCATATAATCTAGTTCCAAACAAAATTCTTACATGGATTTTAATTGGGATTGCATTACATTTAAAAGCTAATTTAGAGAAAACTGACATATTTATAATGTAGATACTTCTTATCTAGAAACATGGCTATTGCTACAGCTTTTCATCTCTTTTTTTATGTCTTTCAGTAAAGTTTGTAGTTCTATTCCCATAAACTCAGATTTTTACTTTAGTGCCCTTTTAGCAGACTTTCTTCATTATGTCAAGAGAATGACTTTATGGACAATTCTGTACCCAACATTAAGTTATATGCTCCACATCTCACATGCATCACTCTAGGATTTACTATTTACCTGTTTCATTTCCCCATTTAGTAGCAAATTTAGCAATGTCTGCATTAACTGGAAGTTCCCATAGAGTTACAAGGTCATGGGATAATGACATTTCTACAGTAAGGGAGGGAAAATTCCAGTTATTTTTCCTCTTCTTTTGTCCAGCTTTCAATTAGTTCCTGAGACAAATTGTTCTGGCTTGTATGTTTGCAATTTTATGGTGACTAACGGGTGTGAACTGAGGAAGTCAATTCACAAAAAGAAGAGACAAAAAGGAAGTCCCCTAACATATACTTTCCACTTATCTCCCAGGAGAGACTGCATTTCACTATTAGGGGTCCAAACTTTTGGGTTAAGTCTGTGTCTCCAAAAAATTAAAAATAACTGTTGGAGGAGTAACCTCTTACGCTATTGCCTTAGTCAGCTTGGGCTGCTATAATAAATTATACGAAACTGGGTGACTTAAACAGCAAACATTTATTTCTCACAGTTCTAGAGGATGGGAAGTTCAAGATCAAGTTGCCAACAGATTCAGTGTCTGGTGAGTGCCTGCCTAGTGTGTAAATGGCAACTTCCTGCTCTGTGTTCATATGGCACAACACAAGCTTTCATGTCTCTTCTTATAAGGGCAATGATCCCATTCATGAGGGCTCTGCACTTAGGACATTATTACCTTTCAAAGGGTCTATCTCCTAATACCATCACCTTGGGAGTTAGGATTTCAACATAGGAATTTGGGGAGGGCACAAATACTTAGTTCATTAGAAATATTATAATGCAGTAACATTTGTTAATCAGATTATTTCTATCTGGATTGCTATATGAGAGCAAGACCCTGAACATCATAAGATGAATAGATGCATGTTTTAATAGTGGAATGGAGCCAAAAATAGGTGCCAGGAAAAGTAGAACATGGTTGAAAGGAATGGGTGATGAGAGGACATAATGAAATGATGAAATTGAAGGAAACAGTGTGGTCTTTTGAGGAGAAGGAAGATGTTAATAAGAAGTTGGGATAGCTCAGAAAACAAATTTTTTTTTCATCTACAGTTTGTCCTGCTTGGTTGTATAGAAAAATTGCATGGGGAATAGAAGAATAGAGGGTGTGGGGAGTATAGCTGCATTTACAGTAAGATCTATTACATTTTCTTCCAACTAGCTCAATCTCTGTCAAAAGGAAACAGGGTTATTATTTCTAAAAAGTGAGCCAGCAGCAAAGTTCCTACCACAGATAAAATTCTACCATCATCAATGTAATCATTTCTAATGGCACATTGAGATAAATATCCAAGGCAGAATTAAAATATCTTCTTTAACATATCTTTTTCCCCAACTGTAATCATTAGAATATCATTCAATACTTCATTTACTAATAAAATATAGCCACTTTATTCCACTTAGTGGTCTATATGGCATCATTAGTGATGTGACAAATTTAAAAAAAAATCCCTTTCAAGGAGCTATGTTTTATGTGTAGCACACACAGCTGCCACTTGAAGCTCAGCTTACAATCAGTTTGATAAGTCAATCAATTTTCATTTTGTCCTCATCTCCTAGGTAACCAGAGCATCCATCCAGACCCTTGCCAAGGGAGAATATTTAAAAAGTAATATGTATTCATAATCTGTTTTCTTCGAACACTGACTTAATGGAAGAGCAAAGAGCCACTCATGCAGTATTTTAAATCACAGTAACACAAATTTTCTTTGATTCTGGTGAGAGAGCTTGAGGGGAAACATACTCTGGAATATAACATTGTTATATTTCAGTCTCTTATGATCCATCAGGAATGAAAACTGCACCACCTGCTATGTCTATTATGTATTTAATGTGAATAACAAGCATCCCACTGCCGGTTATTAAAACAAATTGTAAGCCATCTGACATTTTACTTATAACTGGTCCCCTGTTTCATGGCTCTGAGAAACACACAACTTGAGGCTAAGTGCATTGTGGTAAGTCTTTTGATGTGAGTACAAGACATTTGGCCTCAAAGGAAGTCATTTATCTGCCCAAAAATTTCCCTAAAAGAAGGAAAAGGCACTATATAAAATATAATTATAAAACAGCACAATGTAGGGGATGAAAAATTTCAGCAGTTGCAAAATGCATTAAGTTTTGCCTAACCTGAATATTCTTGGTGTGTGAAGTCATGAGAAAAGTGGAACATTTGGTGTTTTTAGAAATAACTTGTAATCAGGAAGTCATGGATCTTGCTTCCCTTGTTACAGTGCAGCATTCAAATCTCACTGTCTATAGAGGCGGCAAGTTCAGCTGGTCCTATCTCATCTACGTGGACGCAGCTAGTTGGTTTATTGGCTGTTATTTCCTGTCGGAAGTTTTTAATCCATGCCCTGTAGATGTTGAACACTAAATATGGCTCTACACTGGAGAAGAGTAATGTTTGCTAAATACCTATTGGGATTGAGAAAAAGAGTTTGGAAATAAAATAGTGTAAAAAGGATTCTTAGGCTATGACTTCCCATGTTATAAATATTCTTGTGCTTGAATATTTTTAAGGTTTTAGAAACTATTTAAGGTCCTGGTTCTGGAACCAAGAACAATACAGAGGCAAAGATTGGATACAGAATGCTCTTTTTGCATTCTGAGAAGATCATTTACCTGCTTTTCTTTGAGTTGAAGAAATCACTGACTTCTGTTTCAGTTTCATTTGTAAAATGAAAAGTGTTGAGGAAGGAGACATTGAGTTTCTTACAATTCTAAAATTTGATAGGTTTATCTATTGATGAACTATGAACATCTTAGGAGATTTTTCCTACACTCCCCTCCCACACACACCAAGTATCTTTCTCTATATATAGATGTATTTCTAAAACTCCAACGAACACAAAACCAGATATTTAATACTAAACAAGATTTATACTAGAGGTCCAAAATGTGATTGGACTGGGTGACTATAGTCTTTTTTATGTCAAAAAAACAAAATATAACAAAACAAAACCCAAGCAACACTACGTGTTTGGATTTAAATTTGCTTGAGTCGATTTTTTTCATACCAACCTGAAATGAAAGAGTCAAGTCTCAAAGAATCTAGGATCTTTTCGACTAATAGATGAGCCCACCATGTGTTGATTAATCCAAGGCTTGTGAGGTTATTTACAATCCAAGTAAACACATTCCATTTTTCAAAAACAAAATGGAATTATGGACTAAACAGTCAATATTTTACAAACTTGTTAGATAAAAAGTTTCATTCCTGAAGAATTAAACAAGAACTTGGTGGTAAACAGTTAAACATTTCTGGAAGTCTCTTGATTCTTCTTGGTAAACATAACAAGAGACAGAGTGCAGATTGAAATTTAATAAGACCGTTTATCTCCTGCAGAGCTCTTTGAGGCTGTCCTGTGGTTCTTCCTGGGAAGAATAATAATCAGTATATAGGACTTTGTGAAGTCCTATGTTATGCAGATTAAATTCTCCTGAAACTACTGGTGAAATGTCATTGTTACCTATAGTTGATTTTAGTTTTAATTATAGCCAAACCAAAATGTGTAAATATGTGTAATATATTAAAATATAAAACATATATTTTACCTAAATATAATGTATTATAAAATATATTTTACCTACATATATTATAAAATATTATAAAATAATTTTATTTAATGTAAAAATAAAATATACAAAACAAAAATATACATTCTTTTCCTCTCCTTTTTCCTGTGTCTCAAAGTTTCTGTTTCCATCTCTGTCTTTGTCTCTCTCTCTGTCTTTGACACTCTCTCTCTTTTTTCACATTGTACACACAACTTCCCAAATAATGTTTGGGAAAAGGAACAGTGAGAATCACTATTAAGTTGCATATCTTGAGAGCTGAAGATCTTTTTTTTTTTTTTTTTTAATCAATTTGGCTGTATAAATCTTCTTTTATATCTTTTTTTCCTGCATAGAAAATAAGAGGGTTGCCTTTAGCCAACATGCTGGTATGTAAGAATATTTGGTTACATATTTGTACACTATATACTAACATTTCCACTATAGTTTTAAGTAGTTTGGGCAATTTTAAGTGTTGAATTTGAACATGTTGAAAATATCAATTAGACACAAAGTTGAGAATTAACACTAAAAATTTTATATTTTTGTGTTTTCCAGGAAATCACTTTTTTAAAATTTGTAAATTAAAAAATTTGTTATGGATGTAAAATAATTGTACATATGTATGTGGTACATGTGATATTTCGATACATGCTTAACGTGTGATAATCAAATCTGGATATTTAGGGTATCTATCACCTCAAACATTTATCATTTCTTTGTGTTAGGAACATTTCAAATCTTCTCTTCTAGCTATGTTGAAATATACAATAAATTATTAACTAAAGTCACTTTACTCCACTATTGAGCACTAGAACTTATTTTATCTAAGTGTATGTTTGTACTCATTAACCAGCCTCTCTTCATCTCCCTCCCCAGCCCATCCCAACCTCTGTAACCATTGTTCTACTCTCTGCCTCCACAATACAAACCTTTTTAGCTCCTACATATAAGTGAGAACATGTTATACTTGTCCTTCTGTGTATGGCATATTTCACTTAACATAATGAACTCCAGTTCCTTCACTGTTGCTGAAAATGACAAGATTTCAGTTTTAAAGGCTGAATAGTAGTCCATCGTGTGTGTATACCATATTTTCTTTATCCATTCATCCATTGATGAACACTTAGCTTGATTTTATATCTTGGCTTTTGTCAATAGTGCTGCAGTAAACACGAGTGTGTGGGTTTTCCTTTTATATACAGATTTCTTTTCCTTAGGATAAATGCGCAGTAGTGGGATTGCTGGATCTATGCTATGCAGTTCTGTTTGTGTGTTTTTGAGAAAACTTCATACTGTTCTCCATAATGCCTGTACTAATTTACATTTTCACCAACAGTGTATGAGTTCCCTTTTTACTGAGACTTCACCAGTATGTTATTTTTTGTCTTTTTGATAATAGCCGTTCTAACTTGGGTGAGATGATATCTCATTGTGGTTTTGATTTGAATTTCCCTAATGATTAGTGATATTGAGCATATTATTATATACATGTTGGCCATTTGTAGGTCTTCTTTTGAGAAATATCTGTTCAGATCCTTTGCCTACATTGTAAGAGGATTGTGTTTTTAGGCAGTGTTGTTTGTGTTCCTTGCATATTCTGAATATTAGTTCCTTGTATGATGAATAGTTTGTAAATGTTTTTTCTTATTCTTCATGCTGTTGATTATTTCCTTTGCTGTGCAGAACTTTTTAGGTTAATATGCACCCATTTGCTTCTATTTTTGTTTACTGTGCTTTTGAGGTCTTATCCATAAAATATTTGCCTATTTTAGTAGTTTTAGAGTTTTAGGAGTTGCATTTAAGTTTTTAATCCATTTTGAGTTGATTTTTATACATGGTGAGAGATAGGGGTCTAGTTTTATTCTTCTGCATATGGATATCCAGTTTTCTCAGCATCATTTATTGAAGAGACTGTCCTTTTATCAATATGTGTTCTTAGTGCCTTTGTTGAACATGAGTTGGCTGTGAATATATGGATTTATTTTGGTGTCCTCTATTCTGTTCCATTGTTCTATTTGTTAGTTTTTATACCAATACCATGCTATTCTGGTTACCATAGCTTTGTGTGGTACATTTTGAAGTCAGGTAGTGTGATGCCTCCAGATTTGTTCTTTTTGCTCAGAATTGCTTTGGCTACTTGGGGTCTTTTGTGATTTCATACAAATTTTGGGTTTTAAAAAAAATTCTGTGAAGAACATCATTGGGATCACATTGAATCTGTAGATTGCTTTGGGCAGTATGGTTGTTATAATGATATTGATTCTTCCGATCCATAAACATGGAATATCTTTCCATTTTTTTGTGTCCTCCTCAATTACTTTTATCAGTGTTTTGCAGTTTTCATTGTAGAGGTCTTTCACCTCATTGGTTAAATTTATTTCCAGAGTTTTTTTCATAGCTATTGTAAATAAGATTGCTTTCTTGATTTCTAGTTTGTTATCAGTGTATAGAAATGCTATCGATTTTTGTGTGTTGATTTTGTATCCTGAAACTTTACTGTATTTATCAGTTCTAAGGGTTTTTGGTGGAATCTTTAGGATTGTTTTTTATGTGTAAGATCATGTCATCTGCAAAGAGGGGCAGTTTTATTTCTTCTTTTGCAATTTGGATGCCTTTTATTTCTTTCTCTTGTCTGTTTGCTTTGACTAGGACTTCTAGTACTATGTTTAATAGAATTTATAAGAGTAGACATCTTTGTTTTGTTCCAGTTGTTACAAGGAAGGTTTTCAGCTTTTCCCCATTCACTATAATGTGAGTATAATGTTTGTTTTACATGGCTATTATTATGTTGAGGTATATTCCTTCTATACCCAGTTTGATCAGAGTTTTTATCATGAAGGGGTTTTGCTCTTTCTGCATCTATTGAGATGATCATATAACTTTTGTCCTTCATTCTGTTGATGTGATTTGTCACTTTTATTGATTTTTTTATATTTTGAATCATCCCTGTATCTATGGGATAAATTCTACTTGATCACAATTTTTTTGGTGTGTTATTGGATTTGATTTGTCAGTATTTTGTTGAGAATTTTTGCATCTCTTTTCATCAGAGATCATGTGATGTAGTTTTCTTTTTTTGTTGTGTCCTTTTCTAGTTTGGTACAAGGGTATAGCTGGCCTCATAGGGTGTGTTGGAAAAAATTCTCTCCCTTTCAATTTTTTGGATAGTTTGGGAATAACTGGTGTTTGCTCCTCTTTTAAAGCTTGGTAGAATTCAGCAGTAAAACCATCCAGTCCTAGGAATTTCTTTGTTGGAAGACTTTTTATTACTGATACATTCTTGTGACTCATTATTAGTGTGTTCAAGTTTTCTATTTCTTCCTGATGCAGTCTTGGTAGGTTGTATTTGTCTAGGAATTTATCCATTTCTTCTAGGGTTGATAATTTGTTAGTTGATAGTTTTTCATAATAGTCTCTAATGATCCTTTGTATTTCTGTGTTATCAGTTGTAATGCCTCCTATTTCATTTCTGATTTTATTTACTTGGGTCTTCTCTCTTTTTTCCTTGGTTAGTCTAGCTAGTAGACTAGCTAGACTTTATGAATTTTGTTTATCTTTTCAAAAATAGCACAAATTTTCATTTTGTTGATTCTTTGTACTGTTTTTAATTTCTATTTCATTTCTATTTCATTTAATTTCTATTTCAAATGGAATTTATCCATTTCTTCTAGGGTTTCTAATTTGTTAGTTGATAGTTTTCATAATAGTCTCTAATGATCCTTTGTATTTCTGTATTATCAGTTGTAATGCCTCCTTTTTCATTTCTAATTTTATTTACTTGGGTCTTCTCTTTTTTTCCTTGGTTAGTCTAGCTAGTAGACTAGCTAGACTTTATCAATTTTGTTTATCTTTTCAAAAATAGCACAAATTTTCATTTTGTTGATTCTTTGTACAGTTTTTAATTTCTATTTCATTTAGCTCTGCTTTAATCTTTATTATTTCTTTCCTTCTACTAATATTGGGTATGATTTGTTCTTGCTTATCTAGTTCTTTGGGGTGCTTCCTTAGGTTTTTTATTTGAAATATTTCTATATTTTGATGTAGGCGTTTATTGCTATAAACATCCTCTTAGTACTGCTTTTACTGTATTCCATAGGTTTTGGTATGCTGTGTTTTATTTTTTTTATTTTTTTTACATTTTCAAAAGAGCTGGTCTTTATTAGAGTTTCTATGTGGAACAGAAATGTTTTTTTTTCTATTGTCACCCTTCTGCCCTCCTTTTTTTTTATTTCAGCATATTATGGGGGTACAGATTTTAAGGTTTCAATAAATGCCCTTTACTCCCCTCCCCCCACAAGTCTGAGTTTCCAGCATGACCATCCCCCAGATGGTGCACATCTCACTCATTATGTATGTATATACCCGCCCCCCTCCACCTTCCCACCTGCCCAATACCCTATTACTATAGTACTTATGTGTCCACTTAGGTGCGGCTCAGTTAATACCAGTTTGCTGGTGAATACATGTGGTGCTTGTTTTTCCATTCTTGGGATAGTTCACTTAGTAGTATGGGTTCCAGCTCTAACCAGGAAAATATAAGATGAGCAATATCACTGTTGTTTCTTAGAACAGAATAGTACTCCATGGTATACATATACCACATTTTATTAATCCATTCTTGGATTGATGGGCACTTGGGCTGTTTCCACAGCCTTGCGATTATGAATTGTGCTGCTATAAACATTCAAGTGCATGTGTCTTTTTTATAGAGTGTCATTGAATCTTTTGGGTAGATGCCCAGTAATGGGATTGCTGGGTCAAATGGTAGATTCACTTGTATCGCTTTAAGGTATCTCCATATTGCTTTCCACAGAGGTTGATCTAGTTTGCAGTCCCACCAGCAGTGTAGGAGTGTTCCTCTCTCTCCGCATCCACGCCAGCATTTGTTATTTGGAGACTTTTTGATACATGGTATGATTTCTATTTTTTTAAATTTCTTGAGGTTTACTTTGTGTCCTAGGATATGGTCAATCTTAGAGAATGTCCCGTGTGCTGATGAGAAGAACTTATATTCAGTGGATTTTGGGTAGAATGTTCTGCAAATGTCAGTCAGACCCAATTGTTCTAGAGTTTTGTTTAAGTCCATTATTTCTTTATTAATTTTCTGTTTGGACGATCTGTCTTGTGCCATCAGTAGGGTGTTGAAATCTCTGGTGATTATGGAGTTGCTATTAATCCATTTGCTTAGCTCCAGTAAGGTTTGCTTTATGAATCTGGGTACACCTAAGTTGGGTGCATATATATTTAAAATTGTTATCTCTTCTTGTTGAACTGTGCCCTTCACCATTATATAATGACCCTCTTTGTCTTTCACTACTTTTGTTGGTTTAAAAACTAAATCGTCTGAAATTAGAACTGCCACACCAGCCTTCTTTTGGCTTCCACTTGCTTGGAATACTGATCTCCACCCTTTTATTTTTAGTCTATATGCATCCTTGCAGGTTAGATGTGTTTCCTGAAGACAGCATATACTTGGCCTGTATTTTCTTATCCATTCAGCCAGCCTATGTCTCTTGAGTGGAGAGTTTAAGCCATTCACATTTATTGAGAGAACTGATAGG
>VSMD01118842.1:0-25980 GCA_008750895.1 Mirza zaza
AGGAGGAGGAGGAGGAGGAGGAGGAGGAGGAGGAGGAGGAGGAGGAGGAGGAGGAGGAGGCAGCAGCAGTAGCAGCCAGAGTAGAAAAGTATCTGGAAGGATATGGACCCAAATATTAGCAGCGGTTGTATCTCAGTGATCATCTTTTATTGTCTCTTTTCTGCTTACGTGTAATTTCTGGTTGTTTTGACAAAGTTAGTGTCCTGTGTGATTTGTAGAACCGTAAGGGTAACAAGGAGGAAAAGCGAGCTGGACCACGGGGGCTGAGTCCCTCCCTGCGGGGAGGGAAGGAGCCTAGGGCGCAGCCTCTGAGCCTGCGCTCCCGGCTCCCAAGCCCAGAGCTTCCCATCCGTCTCCAGTTCTGCAGAGGAGGGGCCGTGGGCGGGAGTTTCCATGCGCTCGGCGGTCTGCGGGCTCCCCACGTTCGCAGTGCAAGACCTCTTGGCACGCGCGCTCTGCGCCAGTTCCGTCCCGGCCAGGCACGCGTGCACCCCGACACCTCTCTCCTGGGGTGCACCCCGACACCTCTCTCCTGGGGTGCACCCCGACACCTCTCTCCTGGGGTGCACCCCGACACCTCTCTCCTGGGGTGCACCCCGACACCTCTCTCCTGGGGCTCACGGCTAGACGGGAGCCGCCACCGGCTTTCCCGCCAGCAGGTGGGGTGACCAGCTAATGAGGCTTTTAGGGTTCCATGAGCTCTTACTAAGCAGCCGCCCCTCTTCTTTTTTTTTTTTTTTTTTTTTTTTTGAGNTTTTTTGAGACAGAGTCTCACTTTGTTGCCCAGGCTAGAGTGAGTGCCGTGGCGTCAGCCTAGCTCACAGCAACCTCAAACTCCCGGGCTCAAGCGATCCTCCTGCCTCAGCCTCCCAAGTAGCTGGGACTACAGGCATGTGCCACTATGCCCGGCTCATTTTTTTTCTATAGATGTTAGCTGTCCAATTAATTTCTTTCTATTTATAGTAGAGACGGGGGTCTCACTCTTGCTCAGGCTGGTCTTGAACTCCTGACCTTGAGCGATCCTCCCACCTCGGCCTCCCAGAGAGCTGGGCTTACAGGCGTGGCCACCGCGCCCGGCCTCTGCCGCCCCCCTTCCTGCACAGGGGACTGGCCAGCGAGGACCGGATTGATGTGACCCCTTGCGTCCGGCTGCCTCTTCATGGGAAGAGCCGGGCAGGAAAGTGGAGGGAGGAGAAGGTTGAGGCTGGGGTGTCATTAAATGTCCCCCCACGCCCAGGCTGGACCTGTCCCTCCGCCGGAGTGACTGAAGGTCTCACGGCAGCTTCCCTACAGGACCTGCCCTCCACGTCCGGGGTCTGCTCCCTCCGGCTGGCCTCCCCGGCTGGATCGGGGCTACTGTGCGCGTGCGCATGCGCGTGGGGGGTGCGCCTTCCCTTACTCCAGCCCGCACCCAGCCCCTTTGTAAACAAGCCGTCCCGGAATCATCCTCATCTGGGCGGGCATCGTCTCCTGATGGGACAGTGCTTGGCAGATACTGCTAACCCCATTCTCCAGCCAAGGAAACTGAGGCCCAGAGAGGCACACTCACCCAAGGAAGCTCAGAAGGAGGGTGGGCGCGGTGGCTCACGCCTGTAATCCCAGCACTCTGGGAGGCCGAGGAGGGAGGATTGCTTGAGCTCAGGAGTTCGAGACCAGCCTGAGCAGGAACGAGACCCTGTCTCTACTATAAATAGAAAGAAATTAGCCAAACAACTAAAAATTTAAAAAAATTAGCCGGGCATGGTGGCATGTGTCTGTGGTCCCAGCTACTCGGGAGGCTGAGGCAGGAGGATTGCTGGAGCCCAGGAGTTTGAGGTTGCTGTGAGCGAGGCTGACGCCGCAGCACTCTAGCCTGGGCAACACAATGAGACTGTGGCTCAAAAAAAAAAAAAAAAAAAAAAAAAAAGGAAGGAAGCTCAAAAGGAAAAGGGGGGCTGGGCAGAGAGGCGAGTAAGTGGTCCAAGCCCCGGAGTGGCCTCTGGGACTACTCGAGCCGCCTGTCCTCCTTTGACACGTGGCCTCTGGCTTGGGAGGGGCAGCGGGAAGGCTGAGGCTCGGCAGGCACTGTCAGGGAGCAACATTGGGTCTCTTACGGGGCTCACCTGTCGCCTGGGCTTTTCTCACCATCACAGTAAAGCCAAGTTCAAAGCCAAGGTGAGGTGCCTGCCGAGGACCACAGGTTACAGGACGGAGCTGTCTGCTTGGGGTCCGGGCAACCGAGGCAGCCTGGTCTGGGAACTCTGCCTCGGGGACCTCAGGGGGCTGAGCGAGGCCAAGCACCCTCCTCGTATGACCCCCGCCCCACGTCTCAGGTTCTGCTTCCTCCAGGTCTGCCCGACAGTCAGGAAAGCAGCTGAAAACCCTACTCACACTCACACTCCCTGCATTCACCCATCCCCACCCACACAAGTAAGCACACACACACACACAGATACACACATACACACACACACGCACACACAGAAACACACACACACAGACACACACACACAATGCACCCCTACATTTCAAACAAGATCCCATAGCAAATGCTTAAACCCACAGAATAGTGGGATTTCAGGCGCTGGGTTAGGACATGACCTGCTGGCCTTCTTCCAGTCGCACTACAAACGCGTGACCGGCCACTCTCCCCCGCTCCAAACCAGGATGATTTTAATTAAGAGCGAACCAGGCACTCTGAATAATTAAGCCCAGACAGCTGGAGTAAACAGTGACTGTCCCAGGCACGCGGTGACATGCGGCCATCCTGCCTACGGACAGGTGGCAGGTGACTTTGCCCCACGCTAGACATCAGACACGAGGCCCCCACACGGCCCAGAGCAGGTTCTGGCCTTTCCTGTGCCATCCCCCCTGCTGGGATCAGAGAAGCCGTGGACCCTTCCAGAACAATGGTTCTAAATGCACAAAGTAAAATATGTAGGATTACAGAGAGAACAGGCTGTAGGTCTATCAAAATATCAAACAAATTTACGACAGAGTAAGTAAGACCTAGTGCTTCTTTATCAACACATTAAATAACAAGTCCTAGCAGTGGATCTAATTACTACTATAATTTTTAAATAGAGATGGGCATAAAATGTCATTTTCAGATATCTGTGGCTGCCATAGTGCGAGATGCAAATATCTCTGATTTTAACGGGTGACAAAATCATAGGCACTATTGATACTGTTGGGTGGGAAGTTGATGTCTACATTTTCAACAGAAAGAAATGCTAACTTTCAATTAGAGGTGAGCAAATATATATATATAAAACTTTTTCTCATCCAAGGTTCTAGATCCCGAGTAAAAACCCCTTTCCTTAAGGGAGCTGCTAAGAGACCAGGGAAGTATCCACATATAGTAAGAGGTGCCACGTTGGCCCAGCCACCATCCCTCCCTTCCTTCCTTCCTTCCTTCCTTCCTTCCTTCCTTCCTTCCTTCCTTCCCTCCTTCCTTCCTTCCTTCCTTCCCTCCCTCCCTCCCTCCCTCCTTCCTTCCTTCCTTCCTTCCCTCAAATCTCTATCAACAGACATTGGGACCCAGCAGGCCTGGGAATTCTAGAAGGCAAAGGGAACTGTTTTCTCCTTCCTCAAAGCAAGGGAGGAATGTTCCAGAACAGCAGCTTGTGGAGACTGGGTGGACTCTGGGTGACCGGCTGTGGCAGACATCTGGGTTCTCCAAGTCACATCCTTGCAGCCACCCTGATGCCAGCAAAACTCCGATGGAGAGTTCTGCAGACGTTTATAGAATCTCGCGTCAAGCGCTCACAGAGCCAGGAAAGGCCACTGGCTGTACAGGCAGAGGTAGAAGTGCAGGGACATCAATTTTCCCAGCGGACGACCCTTCCACATTGGGGATGGGGGGTGGCAGTCAATAGATAAATGTCCCAGGCTCTCCTCCTGCCAATAGGACAATGCAAAGGGACTTTCTGCATTTACGGTTCCCTGCAAGCTGCCCAGGGGGCAACCAGCAAAACAAGGCACCTTCAGTGGCTTCTGTCTCTTTCCCTCTCTCCCTGTCCCTCCCTCCGGCGTCCGGGATCGCTTCCCAAATAAACCATCGCCCCTAAGCCTTGTCCCGGGGCCAGCTCCTGGAGGAACCCCAATGCAGGCTGTGGCTCTCCACCAAGCCCAATAACTCAGGCCACCTTAAAGGGTCCCCAGGCGCCCGTGGCTTCAGGGCAAAGAAGCTAGAAGCCCTTGAGAGAAAGTTGGGGGGTGGAGAGAGACAAGAATCAGGCGACAGGAGGAAAAGCACATCGGGAAATTCTAAACTCCAGTAGGTTTGCAAAGAGCAGCGACCTGGCCGAGAAATGGCTGGCAGGTCGTTGACAAATGTGCCCACGGCAGTTGGGAATCTGGCAACTGACATGAGGGGGCTTTGTGAAGAAAAGGCACAGGAGCGGGGTGTCAAGGGGACAGAGTGGCCCAATTAAGGACGGGAGGCTGGGAGAGGCAGGGAGTTCTGCAGCCCTGGCGTGGCCTGTGTGTGGGTGTCTAGAAGAGCTGTTCCCAGCAGGGTAGGGACACCGAGTCCCAAAGGACAAAGGGGGGAGGACCTTGCAGGGCTAATTGTCCTGCTGCGTGCACCTGCAGGGGCTTTGCCTGGCGGAGGGGAACGCGGCATTTCCTAACTGTGCAGCGTGTGAGTCCGTAGACTCGCTGGACAAAAGGGACGGGTGGGTGTTGGGGGGCCGCCCCCTCCTGGAGAGTCACTCACTCGACACGAGCACCCGATCCATCCCAGGCTTGGAGCCCGGCGCCAGGGTTACAGCCGCGGAGCAGACAGACGAAAATCCCGCCCCAGGAACCTTGCAGTCTTTTGCGGGGAAACAAATGTTAAGTAAGTAGACACGAAATTAGCTACTACTCCCTGCACGGCGGGCACAAGTCCACACATCCAACCCCGAGGAATCTTCACCGCAGCCCGTGCAGGGTGGCACTGCGTGGTTCTTATATCGGAGATGAGGACACAGGAGCACAGAAAGGTTAGGTGGATTGGCCAAAGACAAAACAGCAGTAAAGGGCGGAGCCATGACCCAAACCCAGGCAGTCCAGCTCCTGAGTCTGCATTCTGACCCACTGCACTTTGACACCTTCTACATTAAAGGACCTGATAAGTCCTGCAGGCAGGACTGGCTACATAATTTGCGGGACCCAGTGCAAAATGAAAATGCACAGCCCTGGTTGGTGCAGGGCGGGTCATTGTCGCAGGGGGACATCCTCTTCCCAAGGGTGCCCCAACCCACAGCAGACGCAATCCCCCAAGGGTTGCAACCTCATCGGTACCTGAGACAGAGGTAGGTGAGAAGCCCCTGCCGAGTTTCCTGCTAAACATGCCCTGGGGCTGCCAGCCCTGGGTGGGGGGGGGGGGTGGCCGCCTTGTCCCTACCAGAGACTCGGTGGGACGGGCACGGGATCCCAGCCCTCTCCTCACCTGCGCACAGGTCCCTGCGGGAGGCAGCCACACCTGCAGGCCAGGAAGGCGAGCAAAGGTCCGACTTTGTTGAACCTAGGCTCCCTGCAGCACGAAACCCCTGCTGGGGCTAACACTCCATGGTGCTATCCTTCCACGGCCCACGCTCTTAGAAACGCTACGTCATCTCTTCCAAACCTTTTAGCAGCCCTGGGGGTCAGGAAAATCCAGGGTGACCATCGCTTTTCCCAGAGAGAGAAACTGAGGCACAGAGAAGAAAGTGTTTCACTCGAAACACAGTGGCGGTGAAGAGGCAAGGACGTCCCTCGATCCCAGGCATCTCATGCGCCTTCCCCCGATGTGCCGCCCCCGCCAACCCTTGACGCGCTCCCTGTGTGCCACTCGCGAGAGGGCCAGAGTGCTGGCTGGTGGCCAAGCGGCAGCTAGCATTTATTAGGAGATCTCCAGACATGCCAGGAAATTACAGACCAGCAAATTAGTTTAGTCATTTCACTAGTTTATTTGAGGAGCTCTTTGCAAGCTCTGCAGAAAGCTCTTGCAAGCACAAGTCGTAAGAAGGGGAGTTTTTTTTTTTTTTTTGGTGCCCCAGGAATGCCATCTTGTCCTGAGCCTCCAAAGGCCTCCTTGGGGAAGAGAAGTCCCGCCCGGGAGGAGGGTCTTTATTGAAAGGATTTGTTCTGTAAAACTTGGATCAGGTCAAAAGGCCACACTCAAGGACCCGGAAGGCCACAGGTTCCCCGGCCCCTGCACGAAACTTCTGCCTTAAATAACACTTAGCAGCATCGGCACCCCTCGTTACGTGCGGGCGCCAACCTCCAAGGTGACCCCCAGTGACCCCTGGGCCTCCCGGGATGGGGTCATGGCCCAGTGCAGCCGCCTGCCACGCTGAATAGTGATGGCCCCTCGGTGTCAGCAGTAGACTATTGCAGAAAGGACAGGGTGTGGCTCTCGAGCTTAGTCGTACAAAGCATGGGCGGCTTCCGCCTTCCCGTCTGGTAGATCCCTGCGGTGGGGGGGGGGGGGACGGCGGCCATGTTGTGAGGAGGCTCAAGCAGCCCGTGGAGGCCTTCCCACGTCGAGGACCTGAAGGCTTCCTCCAACAGCCCAAACTTGTAGAAGTGACGCTTCCGGCCCCAGCCAAGCCCTCAGACGAATGAAGTGCTGGCCAACACCTGGACGTCAGCCCCATGGAAGACCGTGAGCCAGAGCCACCTAGCTAAGCTTTCCTTGAATTCCCGACCCACGGAAGCTTCGAGATAATGGATCTCTGCCGTTGGGAGCCACTAAGTTCGGGGCTAGTTTGTCGTACAGCGACAGATAACTCATGCGCTTTACGAAGAAGATCAGGGGGAATCCGTGACCAGGGGACTGGCCCGCTGGCATCAGATCTGAACACAGTCGTACCCTTCTCTGGCGGCTGCCCCTGTCACTTCGAGAGAGACATAGGGGACAGGAGAGTCACAGATGTTGGGGGGAGACGGGGAAGGAGAGCTCGAGTCACTGTCGGAGGCTTTCAGACAGGACCCTGGTGGTGGCCCGTGGCCTTAGAGGGGCAACATGGGACTACAGCCCGGGATGAGGAGCAGCCAGCACGCTATGCGTGCGTTCTACAGCCATGGGTTGTCACCCAGACAGTAACCATGGTGACGACCGAGCACTCCGCCCGCTTGCCGCTCACACGGACGCTCTGGGCTTCACCGCAGTAACCCGACGTCGGGAAGCTTCGGTCGGAGCCCAGCCACTGTGGGTGGCAGATCCCAACTCAACCCGCCTCGTGCCAAAACGGACATTAACGGGCTCGATCATCGACAAATCCCAGGGGTGTCCTGGGCTTCAGGAACTACCGAACCCTGGGTCTCAAACAAGGTCACGGCGTCGTTCTGTCGCAGGGGTGCGATCTGTCTCCCTTCTTTCCCTCCCCCACTCATCTCCCTGGTTTTTCTTTTTTCCAGGAAAGCTGGACGTCAGCAGCCCAAGTCTAGACTCTCACAGCAGCCCATAATCTAGAAGGGGGAGACCGTCCCTTCCGACAGCCCCAGATCGTGCCTCTCAGAGGGACTCTGATTGGCCCCGCTCGGGCCACCCCCCCACACCAGCCGCTGTGGACAGGGCGTGGGGCGCAGTGACTGTCCCGGCCGGACCACACGCCCACTGGCTTCATCCGGCGCGGGGGTGGGGGCGCCTAGCGATGGCCAGTGCCACCAGAGCCACGTGGGACGGGCGTGTCCTAACTGAAGAAAGGGTGCTCAGCAGAGAAAAACGCCACGCGCCCCAGTCCTATCTGTCTTGTCGCAGGTTGTATGTTCCAGAGATGGCTGCACCAGGTGCACCCCATTCTACCTGCTCTCCTTCAATGTGACGAGGGGTCTGCGCTCTCCTTGAAACCGGACGGACCGGCCTTTGTCACTGCTGTGGCCCGCAGCATGTGGTAGAAGTGACACGAGGTGGCCTCTGAGTCTATAAAAGTTTCCACCAATTTTTCTTTCCCTGTCTCTCTCTTTCTCTCTTGACTCTCGGCCTTGGAACCCAGTCGCCATGCCGGGAGGAAGCCCAGACCACACGGAGAGGCCGCATGGAGATGTCCCGGCCAACAAGGCCAGCGAAGGGCTCAGCCATCAGACAGCTTGTTCCCCTGGGAGTGCGCCTGGCTTCAGGTGACCGTGCCCCAAAGATGACCTTTGACCCTTCCCGCTGCTTCCCCAGACACCAGGGAGCATAGAGAAGCCATGCCCTTCGCGCCCTGTCCCATTACTAACTCAGAATCCACGAGCAAAATCCACGAGTGGGTGTTCTATGCCACGAGATTTTGGAGCAATTCGTTCTGCAGCCGTGGCAGCTGTATTTTGCCCCCAGTAGGCTCCCTCGCGGAACAGAACGATGAACTTGAAATAAAGCTGGTGAAATACACCCCCACTTCTGTCCCTTTCGTAGCTGTTGACACTCGCCTGCTGCGTGAGCTTGGGCATGTCATTTCCCATCTCTGGGTTCTCAGTCTTCTCGTGTGTGAAATACAGAAATGGGGCTGGATAATTTCTGAAAAGACCCCAGGAAGCTTGCAAAGTCTGCCAACAGCGACTCTTTATGGAATGACCCGATTAAAACCACGTCAATTGCTATGGCAAGAGGTGAACTTTTTAATTGAAATTCTTGATTTTTTTTGTTGTTGTTGTTTTATCTTTCTAGGAGGTGAACTCCACTAAAGCCATTAAGGAAGCAAAAGGGCTCCTCGAATGCATAATTCATGAAAGGAGAGTGGGTTTGCCCCGGGAGGTCATTTGGAATAAAAATGCCATAAAAATAAAATATGTTATCCCTCCCCCTCTGCCTCCCCCGTCCCTGGCGCTGGCGCTGGCTGACAGAGGAGAAAGAGTGAATTAAACTGGAGTTCGAGTCAAAGGTTTAGTTGATTTATTCCAGGATGGCCATTCCCTCTAACCGTTGGAGTTACAATGACACTGCAGATGTTCAGGGCTTTGGCCCCACCCCGGGGCCCCACGTTCTCAGCGAGAAGGTCTCTTCTCCTGCCCTTGGGAGGTGACCTCACCTTCTAATGGTCCTCCCAATCGGGAAGCCCGTGAGCCCTGCGAGAAGACACCTTGTCTGCTTGGAAAGCTTTGGGGAAAGTCCCCAAGGGGCCAACCTGCTTCACTGAGGCGAAGGGGGAAAAAAAAGTAGACAGCCTGTAATTAGTATAATAACCTGTTCGGATTCCACCTGCCTGTGATTTCCCCAGCTTGCTCATCCATTCATGTATTCGTTCACTCAGGCAACAAATATTTACAGAGCAGCTGCGATGCGCGAGCCCTGGTGATGCGACAGGTCTCCCAGAAGGAGCTAACGATTTGTGTGCAAGCGATTGATTAAGGAAGCGCTCCCAGGGGTGTCTAGCAGGGAGTGGAGGGGTGGGGAGAGCAGGCCAGGGAAGGGAAGGCACCAAGGGAAGCTTGATTCAGGCAAAGCCCAGGCCTCAGCCTCATCCTGCAGGAGCTCTAGAGTGCAAAGTGTTTACCTCGGAGTTTGCCCCAGTATAAAGCAAAGGAGCTAGGCTCTCAGACGTCTGCATCCGACAGCTAGTAGTAACGGCAATTCCAACTCTGCACATGCAGGCCAAGTGGCTCCAGTAGCCTGTGGACAGGCCTTCACAAAAAGCCACCGGCGCAGCAGGCTAGTAGAAAAGCAAAACAACGCAGAAGCCAGGGGCAGACATTTTTCTACTCTGCCATCCTTGATAGAGTAACAATATCTTGCCTCATGGTTGCAAGGTGGCTGCAGCAGCTCCAAACATCCCATCTTCTTACAACAATATCTAAAGGCAAGAGGGGCTGGCAGGGAGATACCCCTCCACCCCTTATAGATCTTACTTGTCAGGGAGAAAATTTCTCCAGAAGCCTCCAGTACACTTTGCATCATATCCTATTTGTCGGAAGTGGATCAATGTACACTTCAAAACCAACCCCCACCAAAAGGGAAACAGGATGACCACGCATGGTTTCTGGGATTGAGGACTGAGCCTCGCGCCTACCCACTTGATACTCGATGGGTTCTTGTTGGCAAGGAAGAAGGGGGCGTGGCTTCTGGGTGAACGATGATCCGCGTGTGCTATACCGACCAATCAGAGCACCATGCTCCCTGAGATGGGCTACAGTGATTGGTTCAGGGACGGGCACATTACTCAAGCCAAGCCAATCTGAGTTCGTCTGAGAATTTCACCATAGTCACCAGGAAGAAGAGCTTATTCTTTCCTGAAAGCATCCGAGGCAGGAGCCATGCAGCCGTCTTGGCGCCATGAGGACCCTGAGAATAAAGGCAACGCGAGGAGGAAAGCGGAGTGGCTGCAAGAGAGGAAGGGAGATCAAATCCGGATGACTAATTCAGAACTCCCGAATCCAGCCTTGCCTGAGGCCAGCTCTAAGCTTTGGGCGGGGAGGGGGGAAAAACAGTCCCTTTTGCTTCATTCAGCCTGGCTTGGGGCTTCTGTTCCTTGCCACCAAAGGATTCCTAAGTGACACAGCGGTAAAGCAGGCGGACCCAGCCTCCGGCCTTACGGATGTCACAGACAAATGCAGCACGCAGGTGCTGGACAAAGTGTCACAGATGCAATCTGGGCCTCGAAGGTCAAGTGCAGGGCACCCGCAGACCACATCGACAGGGGCCAGCCTGGTCCAGGGGTCTGAGGGCTCCCTGGGGGTGGCGTGGTTCCAGCCGAGCTTGGACGGGAAAGGCTGCCTCCCCGCGCTAGGCTGCAATGTCACCCGTGACTTCCCGGATGCCGCAGGGGCGGGCGCTGTGTCGCGAGGACTGTGCAGCTGTCCTGGCATCCCAGTTCTGTGCCACGTACCCCTCGCTCCTTCGCCCACTCTTGCGACACTCCGATTTGTTCAACAGCTGCCGGGAACGATCAGATATTTCCCCCCACTCTCCTGTAAAAGCCTTTAGTTGGGGAGAAGGACTGTGATCTCCTTCATGCGCAGGAGTGTTTTCTTCTCTTCGCAATTCCTTCGCTCCCTGTGGAAATTGTGGCAGCCCAATCAGGTCCCCAGGTCGGGAGAGACAGAAAGCACCCCCGGCCAGGTGCGTGTCGTCTAGTGGGCAGTCCCCGCAGGAAGTGTGGGCCTCACACCCGCCCAGGGAGAAAAACCGCCGGCCGCTCTCTCCTCGCCTTGCCCAGGGATGTCTGTTCTCTGGCATCGCTCACCGACTCAAAAGGAAGAAGAACTCAAGGTCCAAATGTCCCCGTGCCACCCTCTCTCTTCCTAGCTATGTAGTCTCAGGCAAGTCTATGAGCCTCAGTTTCCTAATCTGCGAAATGGGAATAATGGCCTTTGAGCCTTACCTGCCCCAGAGGGTTTGGGAGCATGTGGGGGACCGGGCAGGTGAACACACCTTGCCGTCCTGTCGTGATCTGCAGCCCCAGACCTGCGTGTGACATGGTCCGAGGGCCCATTCTCCGGTCCCAGGCGCAGGCACCAAGTGTCCCAGTTCTCTTTCCTTCTGGTCCATGCCACCCCCACCCCCATCCGGTGTCCACAGTGACCGCTTCCAGAGCAGGCACAGGACACGTGGCTAATCGCAAGGGTCCACGCTGTGGTTTGCCACCGCGGGTCACCAGGCTTGTGCTCAAGGGCCATGCTGGGGGCTGAGTACTCTGCCGCCTCGATTCCAAACTCGAGGAGCTTCAGCAGGTCCTTGGAGCTTCGGCATTCTGGAAGCCGCCACCTCCCTGGTAACGTGTCTGAGTTGCCAACTCCAAAGCCAACTCCATGGCACATGATGAGAACTGGGACCCTGGGGTTTTGCCACCCAGGCTGGGGCAAGATTTGCAGTCACCATTTGGGCTAAAGGGCGTCTCAACACAAAAGGACAAGCGTGCAAAGCGGCACCACGTTAGTCTTCACAGCTAGAGGTGGGTTGGCAGGGTCTGGTCCTGAGGCTGCCACCGGCTGGCTGGGTGGCCTTGGGCGACCACGGCCTGCTCTTCTCAACTCTGGTTGCCAAGGTTGGTTCAGAGTCTCCAGGGAGAGGAAGGGGGGCTCCGGCCTCCACACACCGATCTCCTCCTCCCGGCCCCAGCGAGAGCAAGCCCACGCCTTAACCTTCCAGAAGGGCGCTCGGAGCAAGAGTTTGTTTTTCCAAAGCGAGAAAGGGCGGAAGCGGAGGGACAATTAGGCTGGCGGATTGTCAAAGCCCATCCACTTTCCACATGCGACAACTGCCCTACAGCCGAGAATCTCAGCTGTATTTTTGTTCTAATGACTTCAAGGAGGCACAGTTGTTTCACAGCGGACATGGAGTAAAGGGATCAGCTATTTCTTAATCCAAAAACAATGCAAGTGGTTCTGGGATACAAGGTTTGTTAAAACAGCGGCACTTTGCTTTAGGGCACTCATGGATCACCTGGGGAACTTGTTAAAAATCCAGATTCCTGGCTCATGCCTGTAATCCCAGCACTCTGGGAGGCCGAGGCGGGAGGATCGCTCAAGGTCAGGAGTTCGAGACCAGCCTGAGCAAGAGCGAGACCCCGTCTCTACTATAAATAGAAAGAAATTAATCGACCAACTAAAAATATATATAGAAAAAATGAGCCGGGCATGGTGGCGCATGCCTGTAGTCCCAGCTACTCGGGAGGCTGAGGCAGGAGGATCGCTTGAGCCCAGGAGTTTGAGGTTGCTGTGAGCTAGGCTGACGCCACGGCACTCACTCTAGCCTGGGCAATAAAGTGAGACTCTGTCTCAAAAAAAAACCCAAAAATCCAGATTCCTGAGACCCCACGCTCTCGGGATAGTGACTTCCAGTTCAGGCTTGGAGCCAAGTGCTGGGACCGGAGTCCCCGCCACCACCCCGCAGCTCTGTAACTGGAGCACACCGGTTAACCTCTCTGTGTGCCTCAGTTTTCTCATCCGTGAAATGGGTATGATTATGTACGCACCTCAGGGGTCGTGAGGATTACACGAGTCAGTAAACGCACAGCCCTGAGAACAGCCAGCTCAGTAAACTCAAGTCAGTGGTATCGGGGTAAAGCCCCAGAAGCTGCCTTTTTTTAACCAGTAGCCCTGGTGGATCAGACGCAGAAGGTCCGTGCGTGGGGCCCACCTTGGGGACGCCGGCTCTACGGGGACACGGAGCAGTCTTGGTAACCTGCAAGCGACTCTTTTTCCTTCTATAAGAAGCAAGGACCGAGGCACTTTTGTGGCAGCCATCTGCGTGTCTGAAAAGGCAGCAGCTATTTTTCCCTCGGATGGAGAGAGCTCGTTATTCCAATTAGACACGGGCTACATGCTAATTACCCCCCGCAATCAGAAAGGTCAGGGAGATGGCAAGGAAAAAGAAAACTATAAATAATCCCCAAGCCCAGAGAAAACAGCTAGTAATGTGTTGTTCCTATGCCCACAGAGACAGAGAGAGAGAGAGAGAAAAAGGACATTTTTTTTTTTTTTTTACCTTAATCATCCTTTTCCCTTTACAAATGTGACCGCGCTGGGAACATCTTTCCGTGTCAATAAACATAGCCCTGTGACATTTGTTTTAACGCTGCTCACTATGCCAAAGCGTGGACCTAATGCAATGTATTTAGCCAGACCTTCACTGTCAGACACTTAGGTTATTTCCTTTCTTGCCAGCCTGATAATTGACGGTTCCAGGAATGTCCGAGTCACCAGTTCCTGTGGCCCCTGCAGGTTT
Source organism: Mirza zaza (assembly GCA_008750895.1). Classification (NCBI taxonomy): domain Eukaryota; kingdom Metazoa; phylum Chordata; class Mammalia; order Primates; family Cheirogaleidae; genus Mirza; species Mirza zaza. The sequence goes on from VSMD01118842.1 coordinate 13,595, forward strand.
CCTTCCGTGACAATGAGCACAGGTAGACGCTGTCCCCTGCAGTGCTGAACGCGCTAGGCGATCTAGGCTGTGCCACCCAGCCACGCCTGGCACCTCTGCACAGCAGAACAGCGAGAGGAACAGTCAGGGACCGCCGTGCATGGTGGCTGCTCTGCCTCCAATCGGCTCTGTGAGTTTGGGCAGCTAATTAGCTAAATGGTGGCTTCGATGGTGGCACCTTGCGAAGTCACCCTCAGTGCCTAGCACCTGCGAAGTCTTAGATGTTTACCAGGCACGTACCAAATACATAGCGGACTCAAATGTTGTGAGTAAATTTGGACATTGGTCAAATTTCCTTAGCATCAATCATAAGGTCGGAAGGGCTTGACCTCTCCAATTCGTACACTTCTTTAATTCATACTGTCAACTTGTCCCCAGAAATGCTGTGTCCTGCACAAAATATATGAATTCTGGCTTCTCTCCTCCCTTACAAACACAGGGGAAATGGTGCTACTTGGTACTTTTCTTTCTTTATTATTTTATTGTATTTTTATTTATTTTTTTATTTTTTGAGACACAGTCTCACTCTGTCGCCTAGGCTAGAGTGCTATGGCATCAGCCTCTCTCACAGCAACCTCAAACTCCTGGGCTCAAGCGATCCTTCTGCCTCAGCCTCCCGAGTAGCTGGGACTACAGGCATGCGCCACCATGCCCGGCTAATTTTTTCTATATATTTTTAGTTGTCCAGCTAATTTCTTTGTATTTTTTTAGTAGAGACACAGGGTCTCGCTCTTGCTCAGGCTGGTCTCGAACTCCTGACCTCGAGCGATCCTCCCGCCTCGGCCTCCCGGAGTGCTAGGATGACAGGCGTGAGCCACCGCGCCCGGCCTTGGTCCTTTTCTTTGATGAGAGGAGGGACCTGGGCCATCATGGCAATGGCTTGAGGCCATTTAGGTGGCATCGTGAGTCACATCCCTCTAAGGAAAGAGCGAGAAGGTGAGGTCCCGTGGCGCAGAGAACCAGAGAGCTCGTCTCTGGCTCCACGACTACACCGAGTTAGGCTCACCTGGACACGGGAGTCAGGTCTGCCCAGGTGTATCCGGGGGGTCTCGATCCTGGACCCGCAGCCCCCATGCCTGTGGGCAGACGGGCCTGTCTGGCTGGGGCGAGGGAAACATCCAGAAGCAGCTGGCGTCCGTCATCCCTTCCCAGGGGGGCACTGTGGTTCCACCCTGCCAATCCTTTGGGTCTCCCAGCGATCTGGAGTCCAGGCTTCCTTCTGGGGCCTTTCCCCTGGCCCAGCTGTGACCCGCCATGTCTACTTTTCAGCCCCCAATTGCTAATTCCAGGATTACGCTTTCTAAATGGATGTAAGGTGACACCCAGCGTGTGAAAACTTCAGCCTCGGGCCATTTCCCCGGAGGCTGAAGATCTCATGAACTAGTCCCTTCCGTGACAAGTGAGGGAAAATCGTGGCTGGGAGGTATAAACCTGATCACACCATGTTTTCAGCTCCCAAGAAATTGAAAAATCCGTTCCCGGTCACGTTCTCTAAATGTGTGAAGAAAGGACAGGGGAACATTTCTTCCAGGTGCTGTGACATTCCCGCCCCAAAGTGTCAGCCTCGGAGCACATTTGGGAAAAGGGCACTGGGGGGGGATCGTAGAAAGAAAATGAGCATTTTCGAAAGAGGGAGCTATTTTTCATGTCTGCAGCGACTTGAAAACAACCACAAAATAATCTCAACCCACAGAAAGGCCTCTGGTAGGGCTGTTTTTAAATTTCTTTCTCATCTGAAGAATGATGACATTTTTAAAAACATTAGGCATTCAGAGAAATCCAAGAAGATGCAATTATTAGTAATTAAAATCATAACAATAATAATCGCTATCATTTATGAAGCATCTAACATGTGGTAAATAGTTTGTGACAATGTTCACAGTCATTAAATCTCAATATAGCCACAGCCCTATGACCAAGGCGCTATTTTTTTTTCTCTTTTTTTAGAGACAGGGTCTCGCCGTGTTGCCCAGGCTGGAGTGCAGTAGCACAATCAGAGCTCACAGCAGCCTCCAACTCCTGGGCTCAAGGCATCTCCCATCTCAGCCTCCGGAGTTGCTGGGACTACAGTTGTGCATCGCCACGCCCGGCTCATTTTTCTATTTTTTGTAGCGACGGGGGTCTGGCTACATTGCCCAGGCTGGTCTTGAACTTCTGGCCTCAAGCAATCCTCCCACCTCGGCCTCCCAAAGTGCTGGGATTACAGGCGTGAGCCACCGCAACTGCCCATACCCATGAGTACACCAAGCTTAAAGAGGCAAAAGCAATGTGATCAAAGTCGGATTACATATTTCTAACCTTCGATTAAAGTATATGTGCAAAAAACGTACACATTCTTTTTTTTAAAAAAAAAAATTAAATTACTTATTTTAATAATTTTAATTTTTATTTACTTTTTCGTTTTGCGTAGTTTCCTCCTTTTCTGCAAAACGTACACATTCTCAGTAAACAGCCGGATGGATTTCGCCAAGTGAACGCATCATGTAACTAGCATCCCAGCCAAGAAACGGGACATCCCCGCCAGCCACCCAGGAGCCCCTCTCCTGCCCCCACCCCAATTCCCAGGGGTGACTACAGCCCTGACTTGCACCATCCACTCGTTTTGCCAAGAATCACATAGCATTTACTCTCTTATTCATAACACCCTTCCTGAAACATTGTTTGTGAGGTTTACCCATATTGTTGGCTGTAGCACTAATTTACTCGCATCGCAGCACACTATTCCGCCGCCCGCCTGTCCTTTCCATAGCTGATGAGCATGTGGGTGGTTGCTAGTTGGTGGCGCCTGCAAATGCTGCAGCTATGCACGTTCTTGGGCATTTCTTTCGGTGCACTTAGGCAGGAAATGTCCAGCTTTCTAAAGTGGTTGAACCAATAAAAGCTCCCACCGGCAGCGTATGAGACCTCCAACTGCTTTATTGCCGCATTAAAAGGCTTGGGATTGACGGCCAGGAGCATGTTGGCTCACATCTGCAGTCCCAGCACTTTGGGCTGCCGAGGCTGGAGGATTGCTTGAGGCCAGGAGTTCGAGACCAGCCTAGGCACCGAGACCAGTCTTAGGCGACACATCAAAGAGACCCTGTCTCTACAAAGAGCTTTAAAAATTAGCCAGGGCCGGGCGCGGTGGCTCATGCCTGTCATCCTAGCACTCTGGGAGGCCGAGGCGGGAGGATCGCTGGAGGTCAGGAGTTCAAGATCAGCCTGAGCAAGAGCGAGACCCCCGTCTCTACTAAAAATAGAAAGAAATCAATTGACCAACTAAAAAAATATATACAAGAAATTAGCCGGGCACGGTGGCACATGCCTGTAGTCCCAGCTACTCGAGAGGCTGAGGCAGGAGGATCGCTTGCGCCCAGGAGTTGGAGGTTGCTGTGAGCGAGGCTGACGCCACGGCACTCACTCTAGCCTGGGCAACAGAGTGAGACTCTGTCTCAAAAAAAAAAAAAAAAAATTAGCCAGGCATGGTGGCACACACTTGTAGTCCCAGCTCCCTGGGAGGCTGAGGTAGGAGGATCGCTTGAGCCCAGGAGTTTGAGGTCACAGTCAGTTGTGATCATGCTACTACACTCTAGCCCGGGAGACAAGATGAGACCCTGTCTCAAAAAAGGAAAAAAAAATCCCAGCACTCTGGGAGGCCGAGGCGGGCGGATTGCTCGAGGTCAGGAGTTCGAAACCAGCCTGAGCAAGAGCGAGACCCCGTCTCTACTATAAATAGAAAGAAATTAATTGGCCAACTAATATATATAGAAAAAATTAGCCAGGCATGGTGGCGCACGCCTGTAGTCCCAGCTGCTCGGGAGGCTGAGGCAGGAGGATCGTCTGAGCCCAGGAGTTGGAGGTTGCTGTGAGCTAGGCTGATGCCACGGCACTCACTCTAGCCTGGGCAACAGAGCGAGACTCTGTCTCAAAAAAAAAAAAGGAAAAAAAAAGACATGGGCTTTTCTACTTTTTTGTTTTAGCCCTTCTGCAGGTGGATGTTGATAGCGTCTAGGTTCAGGAACGGGGACCAGACCCAAGCATTTCTAGCTCGATGCTTAGCCTGGCACCTGCCCGTCGGTGGGTGCTCAGGGACATTTGTTGAATTAATTAATGAATGGCCCCCAAGCTCGTGGTGGTTCTTCTACACTCTTCTGCTGTTGCCCCCACCTCGGTCCCGGACCCCTCCCCATCTCAGGTCCCCGATCCTCTGAAGCCACACAGCCAAACAGCCTGATGCCACCCACACCCCTTGTCCCTAAGACTGGCAATCAGCAGTAAAGGGAAGCCACTGCAAGCTGAGAGTGGATCTGGGAGCCACGGGCTGGGTGACACAGGCATAGCTTGGGGGGTGGGTCCCCGCCTGCTTCCCCCGACCCAGTCACTTCTCCCCCAGCTCCACCTGCAGCCTGAAGCTCAGCAGCAAATGTCCCCGCAGGGCAGGGGTGGCTGTCCCCACCACTGGGGCAGAAGAAAAGTCCCTGGAGCAAAAGTGGAAATGAAAAACGAGGAGGCGGCTGTGACAGCCACCCAGGGCACGCGCTCTCCTGCCCCCCAGGAGAGAGGAGGTCGGGGTGACGAAACACAGAGCCCGGCCTCTTCATTCCCGTGCAGCCACGTGGGTTCACCGGGGCAAACTTTTTCAGAGGGAATCGAGTAAATTACCGCTCCAATTTTAAACGCCCTCCTGAGAACAGGATTAAGTGTGATTAAGATAATTCTGTTCCTTGGGAGAGAGAGTTTGCCCCGGCCCCCCATGGCTCTCCAGTGCTCACGCTCTGAATCCTTTCTTCCTCTTGCTCCAAAGTCTGCAGCAGCGACAGTCCGCGTTTCTGAGCGCTCACTACGCACTAGGCCCTGCCCCAAGCCCTTTCCTGGAGCGACCTCAGCTCATCTCCACTGGAATCCTGCAAGGCAGGGCCTGGCCTCATCCCTGTTTAACCCTTTGCACTCGCTCGCTTTTTTCTCGATTCCTTTATTCTACTCTGGATTGAAGTTTTTAAATACCCCAGATTTTACAAAGCGCGGCAGTAGGATAAAACACTGCAGTTTCTTTTCATACAAACCTATTTATTTGGATTTTTTTATATTTCAAATTATTGGTGCATTCAAAGAGTAATTTTCATCTCTATAATTTTTCGTGGTGTGAGCTGCTAGCGATGCCAACCGAGTCGAGTCACACTCGACATCCGAGTGCAAAGGGTCAAAGGTGAGGAGCTTGGAGAGGGATTCTCCAAAGATCAAGGGACAGGGTAGCAACTGGGCAGGGAAGAACTGGAGCCCTGGGGTTCCAGTTACCTGCTGCTGTGTCACAAATGACCCCACGACGTAGTGGCTTCAAACAAGCACCATTTGGGCAGGGAGGGGCTCCACGCAGCGCTGACCACGGTCACCTTGTGGCACGGGGCTGGCAGAGGGGCTGAGCTGGAGGGTCCAGACGGCTTCTCTCACGGGACTGGTGCTTCGGCAGGGAGGGCGGGTGGCCGGGCTGAGACTGTCACCTGCAGTGGCAGGAGAGAGACCCCAGCCCCGCAGTGTCAGGGGACTTACACTTCCGGGACAGAGCACGTGGAGCTATTAACAGCAAAGCGCCACTTCCAGGAGGTCAGAGAGCATGGCCACATGCAAGGGGAGGGGACACAGCCCAGACTCTCAGGGAAGTGTCCAAGGAGGAGTATTGGAGAGTTTGCAGCCATCTTTTCTTTCTTTTTTTTTTTTTTTTTCTTTGAGACAGAGTCTCGCTCTGTCGCCCAGGCTAGAGTGAGTGCCGTGGCGTCAGCCTCGCTCACAGCAACCTCCAACCCCTGGGCTCAAGCGATCCTCCTGCCTCAGCCTCCCGAGTAGCTGGGACTACAGGCACGCCTCTGTCGATCATTCTTAAACATTTTAATTAGTATAAAAGTCATTTGCTTATTATGTAAAATCTTTTAAATATAGAGAAGTAGAAAGAAAAACTAAACACTGCCTATGATCCAACTACCTACAGACAAACAGTTTTTAACATTTTGGCCTATATTCTTCCAGTTCTTTTTATTGTGCATAAACATATTTATTTTTTTCATTAAGTACCTGCTTTTTTTTTTATAACTTTTTTCTATTCCCTAATGATATATCATAAATATGTCACATGTCACTAAATATTCCTAGATGGCATCACATTTAACAGCTCTGTAGTCTTCCATCCTCCAAACATACTATGATTCATTTAACAATCCCCTGCTCCTGGACACTTAGGTTGCTCCCAGTATTTTTTTTTTTTTTAGAGTAGGACTTTGTTACGTTTCTTTTTTTTTTTTTTTTTTTTTGGTTAGCGTATTATGGGGGTACAAGTGTTAAGATTACTTATATTGCCCATACCCCCCTCCCCCTGCTCCCAGTATTTTTTTGCGATAGTAAAACAGTATTGAGATGAACATTCTTCTCCACCATATTGAACACTCCTGAGCATTCTTTGCACAATCCTTCCAGTGATGTTTTATTGAGCACCTACTGTTTTGTAGGCACTGCAGTAGATGACTAGAAAAGATCCTTTTCCTCCCCATAGTCCATCTTCAAGGATTCCCTGCACTCAACTCCGAGGCTACGGCTTCAGTGTGGCTCTCTGATCTCTTGTCGGAGGAATGGGACTGTCTAGCGAGTGGGACAGGGCTGTGGCACACAGGGCTTCAGTCTCTAAGACTGCAAAGGGCCACTCTTTCTGCCCCCCGGCCAAGAACATGCCAGTCCTCACGTCCCCCTCCTTACTGTCTTGTGTCTGCTGTTGCCTTGATCTGCTCTTCTGGGCCAAGTCTTCCTAAGTGTACGGCAGGAGCTCGCAACCCAGACAGGAAGAGGGTCTTGACTCAAGTATCAGCTTGGTGGCGTAGTGGTGATAACCTAGGTCACCAGACTGAGAAGGATTCTGAAGGCCAAGTTTGAGCCGAGTTGAAAGACTGCTGTGATGGATTAATGGTGTCTGCCACAGACACAGGAGTGGAGACGAGCGGTGAGTATGCCCACAGATCCTGTTATTCGCTCCATTTCCAGGCTTTAGCTGTCCTTAGGACTGATCCTTCTGGATTCGTGTGCCACTTTCCCGTACGTCTGCTCTATGTTGCTCCTTTCTTCTTCCCACTCACCCCCACTTGCTTTCTCTTTCTTTTTGTTTCTGTACTTCGCACACATTTGTGATCTCTATAAATCTCGTGCTTCCTACAGATTGCACCCTAGTTGCGTGCAGCTTGCCAAGAGAGCTCAGTCTGGCGCTCTGGTTTTCTGCCTCTCTGTTCCTACAATTCATCCATTAAGTTTACCCTCTCTCTGTGTTACCAAGAGCTGTTGGTGGTAAACAACATTCCTGGGGCCAGCAATTCATTCTCGAATGACCGACCACAGGAGGGGCTGTTTCCCTCAGGAAGCCCCACTGTTTGGGCAGGAGAGACCTGGCTCACTGATAGTCACTAAGGAACCACCCCCACAGGAAACAAAGCACGTCGTTTATGGTGCCTTGTTCATGTCGAAGCATTCCCTAACTGTATTCACAACCTCTCAGGGACTAATAAAATGTCGCTTTTAGAATTAACTCCATGCTGCCCCAGGCCTGTGGATTGCAACTGAAACACTTAGCCTTGCGGGATTAACAGTCTTTGGGCATAGTATTACATTTCCCACAAACAGTCCCCATTTGCTGAGCACTAACCATCCATCGGACATTGTGCTAACGGTTTACGTGCATTAACGCATTGAATTTTCCCACTAATCTGGAAGCTGGTTACTACCATCATCCCCATTTTACAGATGGGAAAACTGAGGGTCAGGAATCTAAGTAACTTGCCCAAGAGCAGACTCTGCTAGGGAGTGGAGGAGCCTTCAATTGGTTCTCTGCAGCTCCACACCATACAGCAGTCAAAATAATACACGGCTCCGTGGGTGGGAGACATGACATCACAACTACCCAGCAAAGAACTTGGAAATAAGGAAGATAAAATTGCCGCCTGGGAGCAAAACCATAGTTAGTCCACAATGGATCAGACTAGCAAACTGCAAAGTGGTTCTAAAGAGATATCCTGGTTCCCGGGTCTGTGAGAATGAAACTATTAGTGCATTTAAAGAAAAAAAAAATGTGTATTCCTGATAGAGACTTGACTGTTGGAGGAAGCCCTCAAAAAGGACTTCAAAGGATGCCCACCCAAACACTAGCCAGCAGAGAGGCGAGTGTACCCAGGTCTGCTCGCCTAACTGGCATATTCATTGTTAGTCCATTCATTTATTAGACTTTTTTTTTTTTTGAGACAAAGTCTCACTTTGCTGCCCAGGCTAGAGTGAGTGCTGTGGTGTGAGCCTAGCTCACAGCAACCTCAAACTCCTGGGTTCAAGCGATCCTCCCGCCTCAGCCTCCCGAGTAGCTGGAACTACAGGCATGTGCCACCATGCCCAGCTACTTTTTTCTATATATTTTTAGTTGTCCAGCTGATTTCTTTCTATTTTTAGTAGACAGGGGGTCTTGCTCAGGCTGGTTTCGAACTCCTGACCTCGAGCGATCCGCCCGCCTCGGCCTCGCAGAGAGCTAGGATGACAGGTGTGAGCCACCGCGCCTGGCCCATTTATTAGACTTTTATATATGGAGCAACTACTGCATGTCAGCCACTACACTGGGCACTGTCCCTTCGGCCATAGAGCCTTTGTCCTCGTGCGGGGGAGGGAGGCAGATTTGTCGGGCATCAGGACCCCGGGGCCCCTTCCAAGAGTCCCAATAGTGTGTTCATGTGGTCACAAGATTTTGGAAAATTTGCCAGCGTAAGATCCGTCCATGGCCATCAGCGAAGTTTACTGTCTCCACTTTTATCTCCTCTCTGTATTTGCAATAAATATTCACTTTTGTGCTGCCTTGAGCAGCCGCTGGGACAGGCGCGGGACTGTGGCCGGCTTGCGGGGCAGGCTCGGGAAACGCGGGCAGGCAGGGGGGAGGCAAGAGCAGGAAGGGCAGGTGGCCCACGGTGGCTGCATTAGTCCCAGCACCCACAGTGGGCAACCGGAGCTGGATCCCACGGGACCTTGGGGAGACAGGGTGTTTTAAAACGTAGGCTCTCTCATTATTCAGCTATTGCAAAGCTGACAGGTCAGGAGACAGCTGCCATTGAAAAGTCATCTTGTCACGCACGAGGAGGGGGACGCCATGGCATGGGGGGGCACGTGGAGAAGCACCGAGGTCTGCCAGGAGGTGGAGAGCAGGAGGAAGGCGCGAGCCAGAGCCCGTACTGTGGTTTCCACGAGAAGGATCAACCAAGTAAGCAGGTTTGGGACTGGCTAGTTCGACTCCTTCAGCAGGCTCTGGGGCGCTGGCACTGTCCCTAGCTGTCTGGTCCCTGGTCCCGGGGTAACTGGGCAAGCTGGAGAGCAGCCGGGACTGTCAGTGAAGGCAGTTGGGGTCTGGGCTCTGGGTTGGCCGGTTTGCATTTGAAAGGCCCCCCTGGGCTGAGTTGTTCAGTGTCTGAAAGAACGAGCTGGCCCTGGGGAGGGTGTCAGAGCATCAGAAATACAGAAAATAGGCCCGGTGGCTCATGCCCATCATCCCAGCACCTCGGGAGGCCGAGGTGGGAGGATCACTTGAGGCCAGGGATTCGAGACCAGCCTGCGCAACACAGTGAGACTCCCTCTCTACCAAGAAAAAAAACGGTTCAGGGCTCATGCTGGCTGCAATTTTAAGCAAAGTGGCCTTGGGAGGCCAAGTAGATGATATTTGAGCAAGAACTGGAAGGAAGCCTTCAACATAGCCACGAGGGGGAAAAAGGAGGCAGGGAGGCAAGAAACAAGGAATCTCCCAGTTCTCTTTCAACTGCCTAAAGCCAGCTGAGCATGAATTCTGCGGGGGGGGGCGGGGGGGGGGGAGGCGTACTCCTTCCACTTTGCAGCAATTTGGATGATGTCATCAGGCCACAAACACGGAGACAACCACAGCGACAGGAAGAACGCTTGCAAACCACAGGAGGGCGCACGGGCGAGTTGAAGAGGGAACACTTGGATTCAAAAGTCACCCCAGCCACTTACCGTGTTTCCCTGAAAATAAGGCAGGGTCTTATATGCATTTTTCCTCAAGAAGACACCCTAGGGCTTATTTTCAGGGGATGTGTTATTTTTTTTAAGTTCGGTGCAACCATCTACATTGATCAAATAGAGTGAAGTCGTCTTCTTCTGGAACATCATCATCACTCTCCAGACCCCGAATCCCATCCTGAATTTCTTGTGACTCTGTTTCCTTTAGAACCATCGGCTCCGATCTCTCAATGTCAAGCACTAGAGCTCTCACGGGGCGGATGAGAAGGGCTGCTCGTGTTCTTGACCGCTCGGCGACGACACGCATGGGTTGTGCAGACGCTGCGCAGCCACGCCTGTCACTAGGGCTTATTTTCATAGCCACGCCCAGCACGAGGGCTTATTTTCATAGCCACGCCCAGCACGAGGGCTTATTTTCATAGCCACGCCCATCACTAGGGCTTATTTCCATAGCCACGCCCAGCACGAGGGCTTATTTTCATAGCCACGCCCATCACTAGGGCTTATTTCCATAGCCACGCCCAGCACTAGGGCTTATTTTCATAACCACGCCCATCACTAGGGCTTGTTTTCACAGCCACACCCACCACTAGGGCTTATTTTCTGGGTAGGGCTTCTATTGCGCACATGCTTAGACATCCTTCTGGTGCTTGTTTTATGGGGAGTTCTTATTTTTGGGGAAACACGGTACTAGCCGAGGGGCCTCTGACAAGTCGCCCAACCTCTCAGAGCCTCAGTTTCCCCCGTGCAGGGAGGCGACCGAGGTCCCCTTTAATGCCGTGAGGATTACAGGAGGTCACACGGGCAGGGGCCCAGCACCCCCTGCTGCACTAAGTTGTCCCTAACACCCCACTTAGGTCCGTGCAGCCGCTGGATCTTTGTGTCCCCGTCACCCTGACCACGGAAAGCTCTGGAACAATTACTGGCTCCTCCCGGCAGGCCTAACGCAGGTTCTCTGGCTCTCCAATTAGCACGTGCACTTTCAACACTTCTCCAAATAGATGATTTAGAATTCATATTCAATGATTTACAGACACGGAGGCTGCTGCCCCACCCCCACCCCCTTTTCCAGCGCTTTAGAGACTGGGCCCGTCTCCTGACCCTGGGTGACTGATGAGCAACCCCCCTGTCCCCCGCCGTGCAGTGGCCCCACTTTTGTCAGATCTGGGCCTCCCGGGGAGACCCCGGGGAAAGGACGTCTTTCTAAAGCATTTTAACTGTAAGCGGAGTGCATTTGCTTAGCTCCCATTACAATAAATTGTCATCTGCCAGCTTCATCCTAACAAAACGGACACTGCGGTGATTAGGGTCCCCTGCGTGTGTCGACAGACCCCGTGATAACCCTGCACGCAATGACAAGGCGGCAGACTGGGCCTCCACCAAGCCAGCTGTTTTCCCCAAGAGGCAGAGTCCCCCACTGGAAGGTAAAAATGGAAGCTTGGGTTTCTTGGTTTTCCCAGAAGAACCCTAACATTGGCGCCCCCAGGCAAAGGCCATCGAGGCAGTTGCCTGCTTAGAACCCTCTGGTTCTCGTCCCACCGAGGAGATAGTTCTGTCAAAGACTAACGTCGAGAAGATTCGAAGCCTGACTCTTAAGCCAATATAGAACAAACACGTGTCAAACGTTTAGTTAACTCCTTTTTTTTTGAGACAGAGTCTCACTCTGTTGCCCAGGCTAGAGTGAGAGCCGTGGCGTCAGCCTCGCTCACAGCAACCTCAAACTCCTGGGCTCAAGCAATCCTCCTGCCTCAGCCTCCCCAGTAGCTGGGACTACAGGCATGCGCTACCATGCCCGGCTCATTTTTTCCATATATATTTTTAGTTGTCCAGCTGATTTCTATGTTTAGTAGAGACGGGGTCTTGCTCTTGCTCAGGCTGGTCTCGAACTCCTGACCTCGAGCGATCCTCCTGCCTCGGCCTCCCAGAGTGCTAGGATTACAGGCATAGCTCTGTTGTATTTAATTCCTTAATGAGAGAGCCGGCAGGGTGGGAGAGCAGGTTCAAAAAGCAATTGATGACGGGATTTCTGTAGCCCCTCAGGGAGGGTGTATGGATGTAAGTTTTCATTTATTTGTTCATTTTTTTTAAGTTAGGAACAAAACTGACTAATGTCCCTCAGGAGATGAAGCCATAAACTTTGGGGTTATGCCCCCCGACCACCGTAAACCATCTGCGCCTGGACAGGACACCGATCTACAAGTTGACTTGTGACTTCACAGAAATCAGCTCCCATCAGTAAGTAGCAAAATCAAACCTACGTACCATCCTCAGAGAGAATTAACTAAGCCTTTGGAATTAAGTGCGGGATTTTGACAATAAAGAAAGAAAAGTAAATTATT
>VSMD01118847.1:0-57543 GCA_008750895.1 Mirza zaza
CAACGCCGCTATTTCCGCTCCTCTAACGGGCAGTGGAGGGGTGGGGGACAACCCTGTGCCTGGTCACACACACGTGGCGCAGGCAAGGAGAAGTGCAGGTCAAACGTTTTAGTGTTCAGTGACTCAGGGAGCAGCCCTGCCGCATCCCGGGGGGGCCCAGTTCTGTGTGGATGTGGACGGCCCAAGGCCCACTACACCCCTGCCACAGCCCGGGACGCCGAAAACCGTCTTCTCTGGGCCTGAGCAGCAGCTCGTACTTCCACAGACGGCCGCGACTTACTTATGTGGGCGGCGTAATACTCCAGGAAAGAGCCGGCGAAAGACCCACAGCCTGCGGGGGAAGAGGGGCCGCTTTCAGACACAGAGGAGACTCCGGAGACGTCCTCCAGGCTCTGGGACCAAAACGCCTCCTTGGGGGACTTTCAGGCTAAGCCTGACCCAGACACCTCTTCCCACAGGTGTTGGGGTCATGGTCGATGCTCCCACCACCCCAGGAAAGATTGGCAGCATGAGTCTCCCGGGGACCAGAGGCTGCCAACCCATTTTACTAACAAGGCCACGTTTTATAAATTCCCAGCCGCAGACCTGCAGTGGATGGACACCCACTCTCACTGAAAAGAAGCCCCGTCTTCCGTGTCTGCCAGCCATGTCCACTTTGCCCAGGGGCCTGCCCTCCGCCCGCCACGGGGAATGGACGCCCCCCCTGCTCTGAGCCCTGAGGAACCCCCACGCACCTAACCGGACCCTGTAGTCGGTGATGAGGGACACGCACCAGCCGATGGCCTGGTCGAAGTCCTCCCTGGCCTTGTTCTGCAACGAGAGCCCGCAGCAGGCATCAGTGCGGTGGTGCAGGGCACACAGGGGCCTGCTCCAGAGGCCGCTGTGGAGCCTGGACCTGACCTCGGAGCCCCCATTTCCTCTCTTGTTAAGGGCCCAGCAGAAATGCACTAGACTCAGGTCTGGGCCCCAAACTGCTCAAAATATGGCCACCAGTGGCCCATCTCGCTGGGCCAGTCCTAAGGCGTGGACAGCAGAAAACACCTCAGGTGTGGCCAACACGTTATCAGACAGAGAAGACATAAAAAGTCTCACGAGGCCGGGCACGGTGGCTCACGCCTGTAATCCTAGCATTCTGGGGGGCCGAGGCGGGCGGATTGCTTGAGCTCAGGAGTTCGAAACCAGCCTGAGTAAGAGCGAGACCCTGTCTCTACTATAAATACAAAGAAATTAATTGGCCAACTAATATATATAGAAAAAATCAGCCAGGCATGGTGGCGCATGCCTGTAGTCCCAGCTACTCGGGAGGCTGAGGCAATAGGATCGATTGAGCCCAGGAGATTGAAGTTGCTGTGAGGCAGGCTGACACCACGGCACTCACTCTAGCCTGGGCAACAAAGAGAGACTCTGTCTGAAAGAAAATAAAATAAAAAGTCTTATGAGCAGGGTGCGGTGGCTCACGCCTGTGGTCTCAGGTACTCGGGAGGCCAAGGCAGGAGGATCACTTGAGCCCAGAAGTTGGAGGCTGCAGTCAGTGTGATGATGCCACTGCACTCTATCCTGGGTGACAGAGTGAGGCCCTGTCTCTAAATAAATAAGAAATAAATAAATAAAAATAAAACATGTTATGAAACACCTCATCCTAAGAGGTGCCTGTGCCTGCTTGCACTGCCTGGAATGAGGAGGGCCAGCCCGGGGCAAGGACAGGTGTCAGCGCCAGGACGCACCCAGTCCTCCCCATCTTCACCAGCAAAACGAGGATGACACCCGTCCATCCACCACTGGCAGGTGCGACTTGGACCCAAGATACCACCAGCCAAAGGGCAGGGGCGTGGAGGTGAAATCAGGGAGCCAGGACAGAACGATGCATCTGGGTCAACCCCGCCCGCCATCGAGACAGCTGCCCCAGCCCAGCTTTCCCGATAGCACCTGCACCAGGGCGCTTGGGGCACCCACCCCTCGGCAGGCCACTACAGGCAGCTGTGGCTCTGGCCAGGCTCAGGCTGGCACCTGGGACGGCAGCCAGGTGGCTCCTTAGGGAAGGCGACAGAGTAGCCCCACAGATCCCCAGGTGGGTAACCGGCCCATGGATCCCAGAGGCTCAGGGGCGTTCTATTGGCACCCCAAGATCTCTGCTGGCCAGGCAGCCCCCAGCGCTTACCTAACAAACTGCTTTCCCCAAACCAGTCCTTGGGGGCCACAATATACCACTGACATGAACTGGTCTTTGGGACCTACATGCCTGACTGCTCCAGTAGCCGCGGGCACCCTGCTGGCGTCCTGGGGCACCGAGGACAATCCTGTGTCCTTGTGACCCGCACCCTGGTGTGAGACAACCCACCCTCCATGTGTTCAGACACACACAGCTACGACAAGGAGCCTGCTCTCCTCCCGCCCCACCTGTCCCTCCAGTCTTGGACGCATCTCAGTGCCCCCAGAGAAAAAGGGACACTTTCTAGAGTGGCCTCAGCATGGCCAGGCCACTGGTCAGTGTCTCAGCTACAGGGAACAAACCGGCAACCGGCAGGGAGCCGGGTTCCCTTGGAGGCACAGACCTGGCGGGATGTGACGTGGGCGCCAGCCTCCTGCAGGGGCGCGCATTAGGAGGGAAAAGCCTACCTACACCCACCATCCCCAGGGTGGCCTGGGGCTGCAGTCAGTCAGCAGAGCAGGACAGACCCCCGCCCACACGCCCACCAGAGGCCAAACCCTGAGTCCCGAAAATCGAAAATAACTGCGCAGAGCTGCTGGGGGATGAACCCCTCATCCACCTACCCCAGTGTTCCGGTTTTATTGTTTTTTTAAAGCTGCTACAACAAAATGAATGTTTCTAAACTTGAAACAGACTATTTTGACTTGGACAAACTGTAGCTTGTCAGAAGGGTGCATGAAAAAAGCAGAGCACAGACGCACGGGCGCGGGGAGTCGCTCTGGGGAACCGCCTGCCACGCGACACCTGCGGACCGTCAGGATCATATCCAGCGCCTGGGCCTCCTGCGCCCCTGCCTCAAGGGGCTCCCTGGGGACAACCAGCTGAGGAGGAGCTGGCCTGGCACCCGCCTCTCCACTGCAGCCTCGCCTGCCACCCCAGGCCTCAGTTTCCTTCCCTGTAAACGGGGAAACGGGGCAGGCACTTCCCAGGAGGTCGTGACCCATGCCCAAAGTCACTGCCAGAGTGGGTGCAGCACCAGCTCCAAGTGCCACTCCCGACTGTCCACATTCACGAGTCACAAAATAAACCACTCAAAGAGGCAAGCACAAGCAGTAATCCACCTACCAGAAGCGCCTGTTTCTCTTTACAGTCGAAGTGCTTCAGTCTTCTCAGAGACACCGTGATCCTCAAGAAAGCAGAGAGAGAGAAACGTTAACAGGCAGGGACTTCACCCAATGTGCTTCTTTGTCAAGGGTGATGGTCCCTCAGCTGTGAGGGTGCATCCCCACACCGGCTGCACGTCCCAGCATCACGGACCGAGCAGGGAACGACTGGCAAATGACCCACCAACTAACAAAACGGCCAAATTGAGGGGACAGGGACGCTGTCTTCACGGCCCCCGCACAGAACAGGTTTGCTGTAGTTGTTGGGTCCCAGTTCGAACCAGAGTGTTGGCTGGTTCCTGCGCACACCGCCTTTGCGGGCTTCCCTGCCTGGCAAGGGGAGGGTCATAGGAAGGTACCTGCCCGGGCTCGGGACGGGGGCTGAGGCCCATCTGCTGCCCCAAGAGCCACGAGGCCCCGCCTGGGACCACCACAGGGAGCAAGGAGCAGTGGCCTTACCCCCGCCCCTTCGGGTCCATGTCTCCTTCAATGAAAAGCACGCTGGCTTTCTTGTCTCGGCGCCTGACGCTCTTGACCTGTGGGCAAATCCAAGGAAACAAAGTGTCAACACAAAGAAGAGTTGGTGGGCTGTGACTGTTTCTCTGACATCATCTCATGGGACTTCGTGGTAAGCGGCTAAAATGCGGCCACAAGCAACGCCACCGCATCCGGGGCGACCACGGCACAGGCCGCAGCAAGGAAACACCCCAAGCTCTGTGCACGCCTCACTCTAAGTGCTGCCACTTCTGCGCAGAGCCGGCTCGGTCTGTTCTGGTTTCTCAGTGAAAGGAACCACACCTGCCACCGCCAGCTGCCTCCTTAAATAACGTCCCCACTGACTCTCCCAGCGGCTCAGCAATGCAGGTTGATTCTCATTTTTTTTTTTGAGACAGAGTCTCACTTTGTTGCCCAGGCTAGAGTGAGTGCCGTGGCGTCAGCCTCGCTCACAGCAACCTCAAACTCCTGGGCTCAAGTGATCCTCCTGCCTCAGCCTCCCGAGTAGCTGGGACTACAGGTATGCACCACCACGCCGGGCTAATTTTGTGTGTGTGTGTATATTTTTTTTTTTAGTTGGTCAATTTGTTTCTATTTTTAGTAGGGATGGGGTCTTGCTCAGGCTGGTTTTGAACTCCTGACCTCAAGCAATCCGCCCTCCTCGGCCTCTCAGAGAACTAGGATTACAGGCATGAGCCACCATGCACGCCTCTCCTCATTTTTTGGAGGAGTGAAGTGAACTCAGAAAGGCCCAGGAAGAAGCCCAGGCCACACGGGAGGGGTCATGGGTCCAGCCTCCCGTGGCCTCCCAGGGCTACGTGGGAAAACAAGGCCATGGAGTGCCGAGTCTTGGGCCCTCCAGGCCTCCTGGTCTCGCACCCCAGGAACCTGTCACATTAGTGACCTGTTTTCCTGGCAGGGACCCAGTGAACTGACAGAAATAAGGAAAGGCTAGAAGGGTGCAGGAGGGAGGCCGTGTGGGTGCTGAGCACAGACAAAGGGGCCCCCATGGACTTGGCCAGGAGGTGCCTGGTTCTGCTGTGAATATGTTTAGCCCCCCTATCGTGTCCGGCAAACACTGCACCAAGTTCAAGTCTGTTTTCTGTGACCAGAGTCATACGGAAGCGTTGGTGGCTCTGGTGAGATAAGTGTCTTTAAAACAGCAAAAGCATCTCTTCATTATTGCAGAGCAGATGCCTTTTGGATTTAGACATCATTGTCTCTAAAAGAAAATTAAAGAACTCTAGCTACAACGATCAGAACCCTGTCCATGCCGGAGGGGAGGCAGGGCTGGGAGGCGCCTCCCTACGGTACCACTCAAACCACGGCTAGGCGCGCAGGCAGTGTGGCCAAGGGCTGCCCACACCCAACCTCACCAGCCTCACCGGGAACCGTGACAGGGTGCCGGATATCCATTTCTATCCATACCACCCATCCCAACCATAAAATCTAAATTAATGAGCTTTCATGGGGAAAAAAATTTGAAATGTACAGTATTTAAGATGAACAAATCGCTAACACTTTTCTCAGGCAGGTTTTTCTCAGCCTGCCTGGCAGAAATGTGACCTGCATGTCCTACACAACATCGTGCCAAAGTGACCAGATTCCTTTCTTTAGGTAAATGCGTCCCTAGAAATCTTTTTTATAAACCCACCATTTTCCCCAGCAATGACAAATTAATGAAAACATTTGCTCAGGTCAAATTATCAAGAATTGAGGATGAGTGGAATAAAATTCATGGGATTTGACTAACTGCTCTTAAAAGACGGAGGAGATTGTTCTTACCACTGCTGGCCAGAAGGGGTATTTTTGGTATTTAAGCCAGACTAGCATTCCTACTTCAAACGAACGTGGTTCTAGAATTAAAAAAAGAAAGAAAGAAAGAAAGAAAAAAGAAAAAAGATAGAATAGACAAGTCAGATCCACATCAAGCACCAAGTGCAACAGCTTGAGAAAACACGATTATTGTGATATTATTTAGATCTGATTTTAACATAATTCACTTAAAAGATCAAGAGAATCTGAAAGGCAGATTTGTAACTCGTGTCGCTTAAGACTAGCTGCCAATTCCGAGACCGCAAAACAGAACGACAACAGTTTGGAGTGTGGTGCGGTATTGGCTTCTCAGCCATAACAAACGTATGGGGTAGCGGGAGGGAAGCCGCCAGGGCAGGCAGGACTCTCTGTCCTCTATGTGCAGCTCTGTAAATCTAAAATTATTCCGAAATAAGACACTGTCAAGAAAGAGCGTGTACTAAACAGAAATGAGATAATGGCACACAATAAACATCCAAACCTACGAACTTAATTTCCAAGTTTCTATGAGGCTTATCTGAAAAACTAGGGTTAAAAAAAAGAGAAAAAATTATTTAAATCATGAGATAACTACAAAACTATTTATGAATGAAATGTAACTACATTTTCTATGCCAAAAAAAACCCCAAAATGAATGAATTAAATTTAAAAAAATTAAGTAGCAAAAACGCTAGTAGAAAACAGAGGCTGTTCTTAAACACACGGAACAAAGGTTCCCGGCTGACACTGCAGGAGAAAGGAAACGCTGCAATATTCAAGTCTATAAAAATCAAAAGGCCTACAAGGCGAAGCAAGGCCGAATGAAAAGGGAGACAACTGGGGAAGACGCCTGCTGCCCACATGACCCGAGCGGGTTCCACCAGCGGGGCCGTGCGGACAGACGGCCAAGTCAGAGCCCCATCTGTGACTCCTCAGACCATGCTCAGCTGCCAGGTGAAAAACACGGCCAGATGCAAACCAGCCCAAGCCACTGACAGACAAAAAAGCAAACACCTGGGCTGTGGTGACCGGACCCCGGCTGGGGGCAGTGGGGACGGAAAGGCCCCTGGGGAAGGCACTGCGCCCTCCTCTGCGGCCAAACCCCACTCCGGGAACAGATTCCACAGAAACAGTCTCCTGGAGCCCAGGACGGGGCCCTGCAGCACCCGTGGTCCAGGAGCCCAGACATACCCAATGGGTGGGGCAGGACTCAGTGAGTGACAACTTGCCACCCTTAGAAAATAATAACAACAAGGATTAGAAGATCAGGTGAAAAAAGGGAAAATGCAAAATTGTAACTAAGTTCACTCGATGGAAAACCATTCAAGCACTTTGGACAAAAAAAGAACCACATAGCAAGACTGCACGCACACGCGCGTGCACGCACACGGCACAGGAGCGTGCGTGGAGCAGGCAGCTTCCCGGCTGTGTGACTGCCCTGCAGTCCTGTCGAGTGCTGCCGTGGGGGAAGCAGGTGCAAGGTCCTCCAGACCCCCTGCACTATCTCTGCAACAGCCTGTGAATCTATAATTTTTTTAAAAAAAGTTCAAACAAAAAAGAAGGCTAGACTAGGTTAAGATAGATGGGTAACGGGCAAGTCTAAAAATGTCACTGGTTTTAAATTACTTCACTCATGAAGCAAACTGACTTTCTGCTCATTGCTGGTTGGGACCTTTGAGTCTCATTTCAAACCCCTTCCACAGAGGCTCGTGGCACCTAAAGGCAGGTTTCCCTCTGGTGCAGACAGCTGCTTGTGGGAGGGGCTGGAGACCTTGCCTCCCTGGTCAGATGCCCAGACGCCATGGCCAAAGGAGGCTGACGGCAGCCACACCCCAGCAATGGCGACAACTGTCTCCCCACCAGCCATCCCTTCTTCCCACCGTGGGGACGTGAGGACCGGGCTGAGGGCAGCAGAGGAGCAGCGTCTAACAGGGAGGGACGGCCCATCTCTTCTCAGGAGCCCTGCACTCCCCCTTTGTGTGCCTTACTCCTGAGCAGAGGACCAACAATGTGGCACTTCTTAAGGTCCCTTCCAGGTCTCAGTTCGATAGGAGAAAAATTAAATAGCAAGAGACCTGCGGTGGCAGATGTCGGGGACGGTCTCAGAACACTAGCCCATGCTGCTGCTGACTGTAACGCTACCGCCAAAGGCCGCTCTGTGGTCACTTCTTACCATGATATAAAAGGATTCTCGGCGGCTCCTCATCTTCCTCATCTTCCTCCAGGATGGAATTGATGGAACTGAACTCCATGGACTCCTCGGAAGACTGAAGGTCTGCAACAACGTCATGGGAGACTCTCACTGTCACCACAGTCTCGATGACTCATTCCAAGAAAACTCTTCGTGACACATGATCACCAATGCATAAAGAAAAGATCCCACACTGCCAAATTCAAACAGGGTACTTTGCCTAAAGTCGCTTCAGAGAAAGATACACGCCAGGGGAGGGAGAGCGCCTTTCATGTCGCAAGTGAAAGCGCAAGAGGAAGGCTAGAGGCCATGACGCTGCGTGCATTCTGGGTGGGCTTCCTTTTGTCCCCACGGCTTACTCCTCCGGTCTGCAGCACTCCACGGACGCCAGGAGCAGGGCAGGGCAGGGCAGGGCAGGGCAGGGGTGCAGCCGCTGCGTCTTCACAGAGGCGAAAGACACAGGCTCCCGCAGCCTTCAGTCCCGCTAAGGAGGTGGCCTCAGGAGAGGGGTGTGCGCTTAAGACAGATCTAGTCTCGAGTTTGCAGAGAACAGACCCCGGGACAGCTGACCGTGCGGGCATTAACGTTTCCGAGCCAGCATTTCAGAAATAGTGGGACGATACAGTGCTAGCTCGGTGCGTGACGGCCACCACACAAAAACACATCAACACAGGAATCCTAATACGTCAGGAGCCTTTTAAATGAGTTAATCACTTTTGAGATTCCTGCCCCATTTAGAGGGAATGCATTACTGCTTCGGCAAGAGTTAAGACTAAAAGAGTTAATCCCCGGGGCGCAGACTCGGCCTGCGACAGCCGCACGCTTCCCTGCCGGCGCCAGCAGTCGGCTACCACCCTCCACCGCAGCCTCCCCGCCCCGCCCTGTGCTTCCAACAAAAATAAAAACACAAATATTTGGGAGAAGTTGAAGTAATTATAGCCCAGTGGGGAGACGAACAAGAAGGAATGAGGAAATCTCTGCTCTGAGTCTATTCTAGTAACGATCTCATCAAGACCTGGTTAAAAATACACAAGCGCCTGCTTGAACGTGGCTGTGGGGGGACCACGACTCCACCCCGCCGGCTCTCCCAGCGCGCCTCGGCCTCCCCCGACAAACTTTACCTTCCTCCAGCTTCCTGGAATCCGGGAGACGGAGACTTCTCCCGTCCTCAGCGGGAGCGTGTGGGGCAGGCTGGCCGCTCCTGGCGGCGCTGCGCAGGGTCATGTGCTCCCTCGGCCCCTGCCTGGGGGACAGCTCAGGCCCCGCGGCCCCCATCTCCAGCGCAGTGGCGGGCGGCCTCTGGCTGCCATCCAGGCACGGCCTCTTGGCGGGATGTTCTCCTGTCTCTGAGCAGGCCGAGCGAGCAGGGACAGGGGGCACCGTGAGGCTGCCCGACGGCAGGCCGGGGTCCCGGCCCTCGGCCCTGGCACAGGGATCGTCCTCCCTGACCCTGCAGGGCGGGGACAGGGCTGTCCAGCTGCCCGCCTTTCTCTCACTCTCTTTGCCATTTTCTCCCTGTGACAGCGAAGGTACCTTCTGGCACGGGCTGGGCTTCTGCGCAGAATTTCTTCCCCTCTTACTTGCAAGAGTCCGATCTCTGCCGGCCCGAGACCCATCTCCGGCTGCAGGGGCCGGCAGGCCTCCGGGGTGTGCGCTTTTCCCGAGCCCCTTCTTGTGGTTCGCTCTGCACTGGGGGTCCTTTTCACAAGGGGACGGACCTGACAGGCTTTGTAGTGCACACTCCCTCCTCCCCTGAGGTGGGGGACAGTCCGCACCGCAGAGCGAGGGGGCCGGCTCCGTGGGCGGCTTCCTCCTCTGAGACGGGGCCGTTCCTCCTGTCCTCGAAGAGCCTTCTTGGCTCAAACTGGCTCTCTCGCTCAGAACGTCCAGAGCCACCCGAAGTGACCGTCTGTAGGTCAGCTCCTCCAGAGGCGCAGCAGGAACCTCGTTCTGCGAGGCCGCACAGACTGAAAATAAATAATGCCCGGTTATGTCCAGATACGTGGGTGTTGCTGTCACGGCATGGCTTTGACAGCACGCCTGTCTAACTTTGACCCCTGGATTTTGAGCCTGGATGGGTGAGGGGGAGACTCACATTTCTCACCTACATTTCCTCAGAAAGGAGACAAGGCCACAAAACAGCAGCTATTCACTCAGGCCTTCGAGGCTTCATTTTTTTAAAACACAAATTTACTGACCTTAACCTGATTGGCTAAAAAGATAAATTCCTCCAAGTTACAAAACAATACCATGAGCAAAATGTATTCAAATGTTTTGCAAATCCTCTCTCCGCCTTACAATTTCAAATTCAATCAGGGTCAATAAAAACCAATGCCAACTACATAAAGAACTCTGCCGGCAATGTATTCCTGGTCTGGGGGGAGGGTGGCAAGGAATAGCCGATTAAAAAGACTCATTGTGGGCTGGTAAGTTTTCAATACTTCTTTGCAAAGGCATTTCAAAGCCAGAAAAGAGCATCATGGGCCCTTGGTTTGCAGCCCAACCTCCCTGATGCAATAGTTTTATTTATTCATTCCGACACGTAGATATGGAGCTATTTATTTGAACAAGATGATGGATGCAGTATCACGACTCAGCAGACACAATACCGCAAACATTATCCCCTGCTTAATATTAAAGGCACCCACGAATAACCAGCCCCCCAACACCACCTGGGCCAACGAGGAAGACACCAAGCGAGAGGACGGTCAGCCCGGTCTCAGGTGTACAGAGGGGCACACACCCTAAAGAACCGCTTTTCTCAGAGGCATGGGAAAATAGGCCTTATTTTATAAGCACCATCGGGAGGAGTTCTGGTCCACCTTTTCACAAGACAAATAATTCTTGGCAATTGGAATAAATGCTCCCACTTTGAGAAGGGGAAGGAATGGCTACATCTGGGTTTGCTAAACTGTGAATAGGTGGGTGCAGTCGCTGCTGCTCCCAGGTGGGGGTGGCACGTCCCTGGCCTGATTTCAGCAAGGTCTGTACACCCACAAAACGCAGAGGGCATGGGAAGCAGAGAGTCCCACATAGGCCCTGCCTGGTGCCCACCATTAACAGGACCTACACACCACAGGCAGCCACCAACTCCAGGGCCACCAACCCTTCCTCCCCCGGGCTCCACTCTCGAATGGCAAAAACAACCAGCTGCTTCTCAAAGCTCAGGCTGAGCCCAGACTGGCCAGGCAGCAAAAGAACTATCTAGAAGTCTCACTGTAGGATGGCAAAGAGAAAAGGAAAGACTGCCCCTGCTCACGGAGCCAGTGTGTCCCACTTCCTGCACACACTGGAGACCACAGACGAGAGGACGTGACCTCAATGCTCACCCTGACCACGCTGGGGGCCAAGAACAGGACTGGTTCTAGGGGCAGATTGTGGGAAGGTTTAAGGAAGCAGATCCCTTTTTTCTTCTCCTTCGGCTCAGGGGGTTCATGTTCCCTTGTATGGAAAATAGCGAACACGGAGAATTTTCACCTAGAAAGCTGAGTCTCTCCATTCTCCCAAACTCTCACCTTGTAAAGCCCAATGGTCACCTGGAAACGTGCCCTTACCTAACGAGGAGGCAATGGCTTCAATCTGAGACTTCCTCAGGACCTCTACATCTGTGCTTTTCACCTTAATTCTGCAGAGACACAATCGACTGTTACACGCCACCAGCCAATACCACCACCGAGACGTTTTCAAACATGTTTTTCTTTAGATGACAAAAGAATTAAATTCATTTTCCTCCTCAACCTTCCACTTAAACCAAAAGTCACAGCCAACTAGGAATTCACACGCCTGAGGTTATAGGCAGCAAAGACCCTGGTGAATGTGGCTTCTTTTTTTTTTTTTTTCCCTTTTTCCTTTTAAGACAGAAAAGGTTGGCTGGATTTAAGAGTAAAAATGAATTCAAATTGTGACTTTTATGAGGCAAATCCCACTTTCAACTGCACAAATAACTCCTTTGTTAGATTTTCAGAGTAGATGATAATGTCACTAAAAGCTGTTTACAGCCCAGCAGGTGTGTTTTAGTTTAAAAGGATGTGCTTTCCTTTTAAACTCGAGTATTCAATTACCTTCCCAGCCGCAGGGAAAGTGTGAGCTGGGGCCAAGCAAGCTTAGGAGGCAGCTCTGAAGATCCCGAGCAGGGAGCAGGAACGAGTGGGGCTCAGAGAGCTCCCAAGGAAGAGCCGCAAGGGAGCCAAGCGGCTCCTACCCGCGGCTCCCTCCAGAACTGGGAGTCACCAGACCTGCCCGTGCCACACCGCACCCGGTCTGCGCCTTCCAATCGCCACCACCCTAGATGATCTACACCTTCCCACCACCAGATACTCGCCAGGAGAACAATAACGTACTGCCTGATGATTGACTATCTGCCTTCTGAATACTCAATAATTTGACAGGTTCGAAATCCAAATATTTCACAATGGATGGATCTGTCACACAGGTTTCCCTAACAAAGACACACATGTCCCTGGGAAGGAAATATCCCTATTTTAACCCCAAAGAGAGTTCACCCTGTGTATAATTTACATGTATTCTCAGTTTTGGCACAGATCTCTCTGTAGCTCTCACAGAATACCTTGTTTAGATCTTCAATTTCCAAACTCACATAAAATTAAATCAACGGTTTCCCTCCTAAAGTTATTATGACCACTAATGAGCTAGAACAGGCGTCCTCAAACTACGGCCCGAGGGGCACATGTGGGTGTTTTTGCCCGTTTGTTTTTTCACTTCAAAATAAGATATGTGCAGTGTGCATAGGAATTTGTTCATAGTTTTTTTTAACTATAATCCAGCCCTCCAATGGTTTGAGGGACAGTGAACTGGCCCCCTATTTAAAAGTTTGAGGACCCCTGAGTTAGAATAACTAAGCAGGTAATAAGCCCTTGATAGTGGGCTTTGCTTTTGAGGGTGAGGGGCAGGGAACTTAGTATCAGAAATCCACACAGAAAAAAAAAAAACAGTATTAAAAAAAATAACACTTAACTTTTCCTCTAGGGAGAGTATTTGAACATCTAGAAAAAATTCCTTTTTTCTCTTATTTTTTGTTGAAGTCTCAGTTCTGGCCAATACCTATGTTTACAAAAAAAAATCCTTGTTATTAAGATAAAACAGTTGACAAGAACCGAAATCAGTGGCAATATACAAATGCAAACACAGCAAGTAATTCTTAAGGTATCCAACCACGGGATTTCAGAGCTACTCAGTCCAACCCACTCACTGCACAGATGGGGAAACCGAGGCACAAGACAGTCCAAGACAAGGACCTGGGCTTCTGCCTTGCAGTGCACTTTCTACCCAATTGCTGGAAAGATTCCCCGAAATACTACCATTATTTACTATCCCAGGGCTCTCTGCCAGATATTTCCTTGAGTTAAAGCCCGACAAGCCTTTTTATAGCTAAGACTGTTAATTTTTTTTTTTAGTGTGAAAAAAAGACACTTCCGGAAGTGTAACCTTGTAAGCGCTAGACCAAAACCCCATTACTCGGGGACTGAGAATCAGTGCCAACCATTCCAGCTCAATTATTTCACTGAAGCCAACTCCTAGGTATCTCCTGATAAAGATTTTACTTGTCACCAGAAAGTCATTTCTAATTCCTGAAATTACAGAATAACGGCTGTCACCTTTGCGGGCCATAATCGCTTTTCCCATCTGCAGAGGACGTACTTGGCATCCTCCATGATTTAGACTCATGTGGCAAGTGGTAATGATTTGGCACAAAGTACTTCAAGGTCTGACGGCCGATGTGCCCTGCAACAAAATTTGCACGGTGGTTTATAAAATTGCTCGCTTGCCATGTTCACACAGACGCAACCCTCATGGGCAAAGGTTAGCCCAGCTCATCCTCAAGTAGATGGTTCAATTCTGCAATGTTGCACTGAGATGCCCGTCGCCCAAAAAGCAGACTGACAAACAGAAGTGACTGGCCGCGGTACCCAGGGAGGTGCCTGCGTTTTTTTTTTTCATAAATAAAATACAGCGGAGTCCCTCCCAAAGGTTCCGTCTGGATTATTTTTAAAAGGCTCCTGAATAAATCATCTCTGCGCTGAAGGCCTGCCTGCGACCTCGGCAGGAAAGACATTTTAAACAATCAAAGCTTACAACCCTCCCCTATTTGGGGAGTTAACAGTTGACTATGGCACAGAAAACTACGAGAGGAAAATGACTGCTCTCTCGGCTGCCATGCCCCTGAAAGGACAGGGACAGCTGCAGACCGGTGGCCATGGCAATGGGGGGGTTAACGAGAGCAGCAGGGGAAGTGAGGCAGTTCAGGCAGAATAGAGGGGCTCACAGCAGAACAAGGTGTCACTGCAGCTGGGAAGAGGGTTTTTGTGGCAGAGATGGGGGGATTTCACCATGGGGGAGGGGCCAGGCAACAGAGGAGGGGGACACAGCAGAAGTGGGGGTTCAGGCAGTAGCAACAGGGGATTTTACCATGGGGAGGGGTCCAGGCAACAGAGGAGGGGTCACAGTAGCAGAGGTGGGGGTTGAGGCTCAGAGACGGGCATTTCACCATTGGGGGGGGGGTCACAGCAGCAGAGGGGAGGACTGAGGTGCAGGGACAGGGCATTTCACCATGGGGGAGGAGGCCAGGCAACAGAGGAGGAATCACAGTAGCAGAGATGGGGGTTGAGGCTCAAAGACGGGCATTTCACCATGGGGGATCCAGGCAACACAGGAGGGGATCATAGCAGAACAGGTGGGGGTCCGGGCGCAGGGACAGGGGATTTCACCATGGGGGTCACAGCAGAGGTGGGGGTTCCCGCTGCGGTGCCCGGAGGGTTCAGGCATGGGGGGTGGGGGGGCCCGGGGCCTGGTCCAGGCCGCAGGGCGGCCCAGGCAGCGGCGGGCCCGGATCCAGGCGGCCGGCCGGGGCCCCGGTCCGGGCAGGAGGCTCCGCGGCGGGGCCGCCCCTCCCCCCAGGCCCCGCCCGGCCCGACCGGGCCGCCTCAGCCCCCACCCGGTGGCTCTGAGGGCCGCAGCCCGCCGGGCTCACCCAGCGCCCAGCCCTGCCCAGCGCGGCGCCCCGAGCCCAGGCGAGGAGTCCGCGGCGGCCCCAACGGCAGAGGCCCGCCCGCCAACCGCCGCCCGCGCCGCCCGCGCTCACCGCCTCCGCCGCCGCCGCCGCTCCCCGCGGGGCCGGGGGCGGGGCCTGCCTCGCGGCGCTGCCAGGCCCCGCCCCACCGCGTGCCGGCCCCGCCCCCGACGGCGTCCTCGCTTGCGCGGGCCCCGCCCCACGCCCAGGCCCCGCCCCTTCCGCAGCGCCCGGCTCCGCCCGCCCGGGTCTTCCCGCGGAGGGGAGCCGGCGTTCGGGCCGGTTTCTCCTGGCCCTCAGCCCTCAGTCTGCGGTCGGGCCCAGGACGCTGGCCCCGCAGGTCCGAGTGGGAGGGTAGACGCCCGGCCGCGCTGGTTTCTCTCGCTGAGACTCCCCCTGCCCCAACCCACAAATACACTCAGAGAACCTTCCAGAACCTTTCAGTTCCGGGGGTGCCTCCTGGCCCTTCACGGAGCTGACCCCATTTCCGCCCCAAAGCCGGGCGTCCGCTCCCACCGACTGACGGGGGCGAGTTTCCCGAATTCTGCAGTGCCTCTCTTCCTAAGGGAGCCAGATCCCGGGCGCCCCGCAGGTGCCTGGAACCGCGGAGGCCCGACCGCGACCCTCACGCTGACCCAGACCCAAAGGGAATGCGGAGGCAGAGCCCCTTCCCTTCACTTCTTCCTCCGCAGATGTAATGTCTCTTCCATCTTCTTTGTTTGTATTTTTCTGTTTAAAATGATCTCGCTCTGTGAGCCAGGCTGCAGTGCAGTGGCGTCATCACAGCTCACTGCAGCCTCCAACTCCTGGGCTCAAGTGATCCTCCCGCCTCAGCCTCCCTGAGTGCTGGGATCACAGGTGTGAGCCACCAGCCGGCCTGATTCTGTCCTTTTTTAAAACTAAAGTCCACCTTCTCCAGCTCAAGGAGCCGGGTGTCCAGCTGGGGCCTGGACTTTTCCAGTTGGAGGTGCGGCAGCAAAACGAGCCCAGGATGCTTGTAGCTTCTTCACGATTTCACGGGTGGAAGACGCCTTTCTCCCGTAGCTCTTAGCAACCTCAGCATATGATGTTTTTTTCCCCCCCCTTTCTTTTTTTAAGTTGAGAACTTTCTCACCTTCTCACTTTAAAGGAAGCGCTTCCTGGCTTGGCGGTGGCATATCCAAACTTTGCCAGCCTCACTCCTTTTGGGCTTGGGGACCATTATTAAGTGAAATAAAGGTTACTTGAGATGCTAGGCATCTCGAGATTTCATCACACAGCTCAGAGCAGTGTACAATTTAAAAATTAAGAAATACTTATTTCTGGAATTTTCCATTTAATATTTTCCATTTAATAATTTCAGACCATAGGTAACTGAAACTGATGGAAGCTAACCTGCCAGTAAGGGGGGACTACTGACCCTTCTATTTGTTACATAACCCAGAGGGAGAGTATCCGGTGTCAACACGTGGAAGCAGGGTGGGTTTCGTGGCCCTGCGACCTGGACCTAAACACAGGTCCCCTGCTATGGAAACAGTTCATGTAAGGGGTTTTCATTCAAACAAGGCCCCTGTGGTTTTATGGTGTGTGCGTGGCCCAGCCAGGCATGTCACCAGCCATGCATGGAAATAGTGTATCAGACCGAAAAATAAAACTGAGGGCGGGTGTTACATCTTTCCAGAGTTTGGTGCCTAGGAGGGTCCTGTAATCCTGGCACTGGGGCTGATTGA
Source organism: Mirza zaza (assembly GCA_008750895.1). Taxonomy (NCBI): domain Eukaryota; kingdom Metazoa; phylum Chordata; class Mammalia; order Primates; family Cheirogaleidae; genus Mirza; species Mirza zaza. Next base: position 16,529 of record VSMD01118847.1, read on the forward strand.
GTCGCAGGCAGGGAGGGAGGGAAGGAGCAGCTCCTCAAGGCAGGATGCCTCTACCAATTTATCAGCCTCTGTTTACCTGAAGCTTGGAGTTGCTTGGAATTGGAGCTGACCAAGACATACTGGACTCTTCTGCGGTGTCCTGAGGCCTCCAGGAACCAGACACAGCCCTTCCTCTTGTGTTCTGAGCTTCTTATGTCAACCTGGCCGAAGGAAGGGGGGTGGTAATTGAATTCCTGTAAAACTCCTTCTGGGGACACGGCCAGAAGTGGGGCCCAGCTTAAGCTGGTGATTGTAGACGAGTGTTAACAAGGTCAGAGAATGGTCAGGGTTTCTAGTGTGGTCCCCTTATGGCCTAATTAGGGACTTGAATGGGTTGGAACACAGGTAGAGTTTCAGTTCAGAGGCTATTTTGATGTTACAGTTCAATCACCTTAGAAAATATAGATTCAGTCCCAGTTCATGCCAGCTCACTGGGTGTGTGTCTCTACGTTTTAATCTTTGATTTAGTTCGTGGTTCAGGAACAAACTTAATACATTTTTCACCCATCACCAAATTAACAAAGATGAGAGAAGCAATAGCTTGGCCCCCATGAAGGGTGTCAGAGAGGCGAAAGGAGTAACTAGGGGCTGCCGGGGGCTGTGAACCGATATGTTTCTGAAAAGTGACTTGACGTTATCTGTCAGAGGCCTTGAAAATACTCAGACCCAGCAATTTCCACTCCTAGGGGTTTATCATAAGGATAATAATCAGATGGGCACCAAGATTTACGTGCAGGAGTGGAAACTGCATCCGTATTTACGTTAATATGGAAAAATCAGGAGCCCCCTCAATGTCCAACCGTAGCGATTTCGTGAACTAAAATATGATGGGAACCGTTTTTGGCAGCGTCTTGGGTAACAAGAGAGAAATGCATGTGACAGGTTTCCAGTAGACAGGGACATGTTTTAATTAAAGCCGTAACTAGCTTGCAAGCGGCATGGATCCTACGGAAGGCTGTTCTCACAGCGACCTGCCAGTCCTTTGTCCTGCTTTAGAAGGGCACCCTTCATTGCAACAGCGAATCTCGGTGGTTGAGGATCTACGTTCTTTCTTTAAACCATATTTGAGTGACTGCTTGGTGGCAGGGACTTGGTGTACGATGGTGAGAAAAATAGCTGTCGGGGAACTGGCAGACTGACAGAGTAGACCTTTAATAAAATAACGTTTAAGCACCTCCCATTGGCACAGGTATAAATATTTTATAAATATTAATTTATTGAGGGCAGAAATGTTGGCCTAATAATTAGCACCGTTGTCTGGCTGTTCCTGCATAACTAACCATCCCAGCACCTTTGAGGGCCACAAAGTTTATTTGCTCACAATTGCGCAGTCTGGACTTGGTTGAGCAGCGTGGTTCTGCTGCCGGGCTTGGGCGTGGTCACATGCTCGTGTTTAACTGGTGGCTCGGTGGAGAGTGGGACAGCGGGCCTGTGTCTGTCTTCCCGGACCGTCAAGGGTCGCTGCTGGAGGTTCCCAGGAACCAACAGCGGGAACTGCGGACGCCCTTCAGGCGGAGCCCCGGCATCGAAGCACATCTGCTGCTTCCTCTTGGTTAAAGTGAGTCGCAGGATCAGCGCTGATTTCAGGGGCGAGGGTGATATCGGAGACGTGATTCTTGGCCATCACCCACAGACAGCCACGCCCATTTTACAGACAAGCAAACTGAGACTCAAGAAGGTTCAGTCCTTGTCCAGGGCAGAGGAGATCTGAAACAGGAAGCCAGGCTTCCGGGCCCATGCTGCTAACCACTACATGCTAAAATACATACAAGTTCTGAATAAGTCGGCACAGGAAAAATGGGGTGAACGGGGAGAATAACAGACAGACACCCTCGTCTGGAAGGAGAGGGATGGAGGATGTGACTTTTAACCTTGAAATCTGGAGTCTGAATGGGGTGGCGGCTGGGAGAGAACTTCCAGAGCTTAGGGAGCCGTGCAAAGGCCCTGCGGTAGCTGAAGGACCAACTCCTCAGGAGCGAAGAGCAGACTGGTGGCGTGGAGCTCTGTGCTTTCTATCCAATGTGCAGATTTGTGTCACTGGCAGACAACCAAGGCCATTTCAGAACGTTTCCATCACCACGAAGTTATAGCCACATGTGGCACCACAATCACTCATCCAATTCTGTCTGCAGAGTCCCTTTTGCCGTGGAACAGACAGACACAAAGTCTCCAGAGCTGGGGTGCGGGCATCTTTGGGGGCCATTCTGCCCACCGCAGGGGCCCTGGGGAATGCGGACATGACATGGAAGCCAGACACGTCACTTCTGCCCTGCATCCCACAGGTCACGTGTGTCCACACAGCCAGCCCTGGTTGCAGGCAGGCCGGGAAAGTTGTCCTTATTCCGGGGCCACGTGCCTGCTCATAAGGGGGCTGCCCTTCCCCGAAAAGGGCAGAAGGGACGTCAGAGGGCAGCTAGCAAACGGGTGGCAGCCGAACGTACCCGCACCCTGCCCCACGGGTGTTTGTGAGGACCCACCGAGCCCACACCTGGGAGCGTCTGTCGTGGAGCCTGGGGCTCTTGTGGTCGCTGCGGGCTGGATTTTAGGGCGCAGGAGCTGTAGGCCGGAGTCAGGAGACCTGAGCATTCAGGGTGGCTCTGCTCCTTGGGGACATCACCTATGCCTCAGTTTACCTGCTGTCACTGGGGACGACAGCACCAGGCATTTCCTGAATTCCTCCCCACCCGTGTGCCCCACTGTATCTCCCCCGGAGCCATCCTCAGAGTGTCACAGGAGGCTGGGGGGGTCTGTGGGGAGCCTTCCACGCCATCTGCGGTGTGCGGGGCCCATGGCCAGCTCCCGAAGGCAGGTGAGTGGTCAGATCCCTGCCCGGTGCGGGTCATGCTGGAAAGCCCCGTGCAAGCTGGAGCAGAGCAGGACATTAGTACGTGACATGCTCGCTCGTAGCACGTGCAACAGCCAGGGAGGCCGGCACCATGAGGCGGGGGGGCGGGGGGGAGGGCGCTGAGGACAAACCCCTAAGGAAAAGGCCGCCCTGATTCCTCAACTGCCCCCCGCCACACTGCCCGTTCTCCTCTCCCGACCCTCGGGTGGCAGCTCCCTGCCTAGTCTCACGTCTGTTCTGTCCACGCTGTCCACGGGTGTGGCAGGCAGGGTTCTAAGGTGGCCCCTGGTGGCTCATGCTCCCCCACACACACTGAGCGTGGATGGCCCCTGTGCCCCCCCACACACACTGAGCATGGATGGCCCCTGTGCCCCACACACACACTGAGCGTGGATGGCCCCTGTGCCCCCCACACACTGAGCGTGGATGTCCCCTGTGCCCCCCACACACTGAGCGTGGATGTCCCCTGTGCCCCCCCACACACACTGAGCGTGGATGGCCCCTGTGCCCCCCCCCACACACTGAGCGTGATGGCCCCTGTGCCCCACACACACACTGAGCATGGATGGCCCCTGTGCCCCACACACACTGAGCGTGGATGGCCCCTGCGCCCCCCACACACTGAGCGTGGATGGCCCCTGTGCCCCCACACACACTGAGCATGGATGGCCCCTGCGCCCCCCACACACTGAGCGTGGATGGCCCCTGTGCCCCCACACACACACTGAGCATGGATGGCCCCTGCGCCCCCCACACCGAGCACAGATGGCCCCTGTGCCCCCCACACACACTGAGCATGGATGGCCCCTGCGCCCCCCACACCGAGCGTGGATTGCCCCTGTGCCCCCCACACCGAGCACAGATGGCCCCTGCGGGTGTGATGGGCTGCCACTTCCCTGATCACGTGGCATGACATGACAAGGCACAGGGACCCTCTAGGCATGATTAGGGCCCTGACTGAGTTGACCCTTAGTTAATCTAAGGGAAATCGCCCTGTGTGGACGTGGCCCCCCCCAGGGGCCTCTAGCAGAGAGGCTGGGGTCCCTTCTCCTCTGTGTGCTCCCCGGGCCACCTCACCCCCTCCAGCCTGCCAGTGCAAGCCTCGCTCCCCTGGGAACTCTGACCTGGGGGACAGCGGCCACCTGAACCCTCTGAGCCCACGCGTGGGCAAGGCTGCTCCCATCTGCTCAGTTGTTCCTCTCCATGAGCCCCCTGGCAATGTGGCCCTTCCCGCCCACTGAACTCAGACTTGGCCATGGCGCTTGCTTCGGCCAGTGAGATATGTGCACAGTGCTATGGCCGCCACACGCCTCCCTTGTTCCCTTTCCCTCCTGCCACGGGGACCAGCCCTGTTCCCGGCCTTGGTGCCTGCCAGCCTGTGTCCAGGAGGAGAAGCTCGGAGCTGAGCCCCTCACCTGGCGTGGGCAGCGCAGTGCGAGTTCCCTGGGCGGACCACAAACCGGGGCTGGGCAGGGAGCATAACGCCACAGACGAGTATTTTCTCATGGGTTTGGAAGCCAGAAGTTTGAAATCAAGGCGTGGGCAGGGCTAGTTCCCTCGGGGGGACTCTGAGAGAGAAGCCATCCCCGGCCTCTGCCCCGGCCACTGGCGGCCCTAACGTTCCTGTGTTCCTCGGTTTGTAGACACGTCGCTCCAGGGCTGCCTCCACCTTCTCAGGGCCCCTCCCTGTGGGTCTCTGCTGCCACCTCTTTTTCTGGGGACCCCGGACATGGGACCAGGCCCACCCTACTCCAGTGCGACCCCCTCTTAACTGACGACATCTGCAAAGACCCTGTTTCCAAATAAGGTCACATTCTGAGATTCCGGGTGGACGAGAGTTTTGGGTAGACATGGTCTAACCAGGTGCAGCCAGCGTGAAACCGCCCTTCGCCACTCCGCCTCCCTGGGCTGTGAGATGCTTGTCGCGGCTACGCTTGGCTGCCCTGATCTCGACACTCTGTGCATTGTCCTACGGTAATTGGTCCGCATGCTGTCCTTTCCCCGGACGCTGGCGTCCTGCAGATGAGCAACTGCGTATCTTTCTTTCTTACATTGTAGAGGATGGAAAAAATTAATTTTACCAGCTGGCTCCATGATGCATCTTGGAGACGCAACTGGGCTTGTTTGGGAAAATACCTTAATTAGTGCTAGGGGACAGGCAGGGCGGACAGGAACTGAAAAGGGCCCACAGGGGGACCGAGAGTCTCCTCTGCAGGAGAAAACAGCTGCACTTGGGGTCCGAGGGAGAGAGGTTCTGGGAGATGGGCCCCCTGGGACCCAGACAGCTGGGAGACAGGGCGGAACAGATGGGGCGACTCCAGCGTCGAGCCTGTGGGGCCGGGGGTGCGACACAGGAATGGAGAGACATTCTGGACAAACCCGAGAATTCACGAGAAACCCAGTGAGAGCCAGGCTGGAAACTAAAAGGATAAAACCCGGCCCCACCTGTGCTCGGCCTGAGCGTCGGTCCAGGTCTGTGGTGGGGCCGTCTGGGGTCGGGGCAGGTCAGCGCGTCTCCCACCAAGCTCTGTAGCTCGGCTTGACAGGTTTCCTGGCATCTGCATTTCGTCTGTTATTGTAAAGCAACAATCGAAAAAGATCAACTGTTTACAACCCCCTACGCAGTGCTGGCCCCTGCCTAATCTAGGAGGGACCCCTCCAGGCCCAGGGGCCAGAGCCGCTGACCCAGGCCAGCCCGTGCCGACGCCTCTTCCTGGCGGCTGCTTGACTCGGGGCACCGTAGAAGGGCCCCACTGATGGCCCAGGGGAGCCGGGGCCCCTCTTGCCTGCATTTATCCACCATGGCATTGTGGCCTTTCAGGCCACAGACCGGGGCCTGCCCTGGGCACTGTGGACACTGGGGCCGGGTCGTTCTCTGGGGCGGGGCGTCCTGGGCACTGCAGGTGCTGAGCAGCGTCCCTGCCCCCACCCGCCCCATGTCAAGAGCATACCCCTCCCCAGCTGTGAAAAACACAAATGTCCCCAGACATCATCCAGTGTCCCCTGGGGACAGAATCACCCAAGGTGAGACTCCCCGGGTTAGGAGGATTCCTCTGACCCCCAAGAGCAGGCGTCCTCAAACTACGGCCCACGGGCCACATGCGGGTGTTTTTTGCCCCTTTGTTTTTTCACTTCAAAATAAGATATGTGCAGTGTGCATAGGAATTTGTTCATAGTTTTTTTAAACTATAGTCCAGCCCTCCAATGGTCTGAGGGACAGTGAACTGGCCCCCTGTTTAAAAAGTTTCAGGACCCCTGCCCAAAAGGTTCTGCGTCCCAGGATCACCCGCCCTGCTGCAGTCCGAGGAGGCTGCACACGTGTAAATCCACTCCCTGAGTGTGACTAAAGGTCCCCGGGGACATAATATTCCCTAATTGATAACCATAGACTAATTTCACTTCCCACCCCCCAAGCAGGCATAGAAGTGTCCGCAGCGGGCGGGAAGGACCCTCCCCTGGGGCCTCCGGAAGTCGGGGCGCCTGGATTCCGGACTTCTGGCCTCCAGACTGTGAGAAGACGAATTTCTGTTGTTCTCATCACCAGCTTGTGGCCATTTGTGACAGCAGCTGTTACAGGCTGAGTCATGTGACCCCAAATTCATACGTTGACGCCCTCACCGCCCGTACCTGAGAACATGACTGTATTTTGACACAGGCCCTCTAAAGAGGTCATTTTGGGAAAATAAGGTCATTTGGGTGGGCCCTAATCTGGTGGTCCTGGTGTCAGGACACAGACACACACTGTGGGGGGCCCTTTGCGGACACCGGGAGAAGGCGGCGTCTACAAGGCCAGGAGCGAGGCCCCGGAAGGAGCCCACCTTGCCGGCACCTTGATCTCGGGCTTCCAGCCTGCAGGCCTGTCTCGTGCCTGGGTCCTCATTCCTAATCAGTTCCCCTCCGGTTGTCCGGAGAATACAGCCCTGGTCTCTGGGGACCGGCACGCACTCGCCAGTCTTGGAGTCCACCCTCGGCTGGATCTGGGGCCTCGGGCTCCTGGCCCAGGACACTCCCGCTGGGGGCAACAGAGGGGCCTCCCTGCCTCCCCCTGGGCCACCTCCCCCAGCCTGGCAGCTTCTCCGAAAGCCCCGCTTTGTTCTTGCTGGTGTCTACATCTCTCTCCTTCAAGGTCGTTTCTGCCCGTGTCTGGCTAAGGCGAGAAAAATAGGGAACAACCCGGCCTCACTCTGTCGCTCGCAACTCCCCCGACGTTATGTGGCAGCCAACCCGAGACACGCCGTGTACGGCGGGGCGGAGCAGGTGCCCGTAAGTGCACATGGCCACAAAACACTCAGGGCTTGTTCCCAGGGAGAACCCCCCCCACCCGTCGTGATACCTGTGGGTGACGGTGGCAGGTGGGAGCTGAGGGTGAGGGATGAGCCTCCCCAGGGAGCACCCCAGTGGCGTCCCAGAGGGGATCGTGCACCAGGCAAACGACAGATGCAGAAACAAACCTCACCTTAAATAAAACACACCCGTTGACAGAGTTTCCGATTTAGGTCTCCTTGCACGACAGTGTGAACGTCCTTAATGCTGCTGCCCCAGACACATAAACATGGTTAGTGATGCCCGATTCTGCGTGAGGTGTGTTTTACTACGATATTTTAAAATGTGGCACCATTAATACATAAACCCTGCTGGTGTCTCCACCAGGCCTCGTTGGCCTTGAAGGGGGGTGACCGCTGATGTGGTGGCCTCGGGACGCTTGGCAAAGGCAGGACACGGATTCCCCCCGCTGCCCACACCTGGCCGTGAGCCCAGGGAGGCCCATCGTGGGCTTCTGACCTCTGGGACCATGAGAGAATCAGTGTGTGTCGCTTTAAGCCATTAAAAAAAAAAAAAAAGTAGCCGTATAGACGAGGGGAAAAGACAGAAAACATTCACGCTTTCTAATCCCTAATTTTATGTATTTCTGACCTAATTTGTACTAAATTTCTGATCTAGTACTAAAAATATTGAGCATCTCGGTATAGTTAGGAACGGTTCAGAAACACATCGCCATAAGCCTAGAATTTTCCACGCGGTGAGGGATGTTTCCCAACGCAGTGGCGGTGCTCGTGGGTGGAGGATTGAAGGGGCAGAGGGTTCCGGACGAGCCGGCTCGGAACGTGACTCCGCAACGTCCCTGTCCGCCCAGCGCCACCCTGTCCTCAGCCCCACAAACCGCTTGGTTTGCACCGGAGTCTCCGTTCAACAAAGAGTCAAGGATTAGGCCCCAGTTGGGCTTCCACCCTATTTGCCTTTGATTTTTTTTTTTTTTTAAAGCCTTTCATTTTGACTATTAGGCATTTCAGGGCAGGCTACACGGTGTCATCTGCATTTCAAAAAAGTGCCAGGCCTGCAAGGATTTGTTTTCTTTCTTTTTTCTCCTTCCTTGTTCTTCTCCCAGACGTGGGTAATCCACAACGCCTTTTGTTTGTTTTCAGCAAGGTCCTCTAGCATATTATCTCACGTTGTTCTCGGGCAGTAACTTTCTTCTTTGTCTGAAACTCCTACCTACGGACGGACGGACAGATGGACGGACGGGCACAGCCTCCGATTCCCAAAAAGCCGCCCCCTCTCCAAGCCGGCCCTGCATCTGGCCTGGGGAACCTCACATTCTCTCAGGGTCACCCCAACCCTGTTTTGTTTCTACCCTAAGACACACTGAGTTCCAATAAGCACCTTGCTGTGGCACCAGCAGCTCCAGGACAAATCCCCGAGGAAACCCTGCGAGGTATGTGCACAGAGCCCGGCAGTCCTCACCCTTCCGGGGGTGCACCCGGGTGACAGATTTGTCCCGAGCGCAATTCCCCTTCCTTTCGCTTTTGCGACTGTCTGTGCCGTGATGACACAGACCGACATGTTCCTTCGTCCTCATCTCACTGTGGCAGGTGCTGGTGGCCCTGCGCACGTGACAACCTACAAGCGTCCATCACAAAGTGTATCAGAGGGACCTTGCTTATTTCGAGGTTTAATTCTCACACACGGGCAGTTTTCTTTGTTTCTTTTAAAGACTTTTTTTTTGACAGAAGTTTTAGGTTCATGGCAAAATGGAGAGGAAAGTGCAGAGTCCGATGCAGACCTCAACCCTGCACACAGAGCTTGCCCTGCTGTCAGCAGCCCCGCCGGTTACAATCCGTGCATCACGCTGAGTCCACGGTTTACATGAGGGTCCCTTTGCTGTCACAGGTTCTGTGGGTTTGACAAATGCACCACGTCACCCATCCACCCTTGCATTGTCACAACGGATGGTTTTGCTGCCTGAAAACTCCCCTGCGCTCTGCCTGTTCATCCTTCCTGCCCCGAACCCAGGGCAACCTCTGACATTTTTACGGTTTTGCCTTTTGCAGAATGTCATATATTTGGAATCATACAGTCTGTGGCCTTTTCAAGTTGACTTCTTCTTCTTAGAAATACTCATTTACAGCTCCTCCGTGCCCTGTCACGGCTTTGTATAGTTCATTTCCTTTTTTTTTTTTTTTTTAAGACAGAGTCTCCCTTTGTTGCCTAGGCTAGAGTGAGTGCTGTGGCGTAAGCCTAGCTCACAGCAACCTCAATCTCCTGGGCTCAAACAATCCTCCTGCCTCAGCCTCCCGAGTAGCTGGGACTACAGGCATGCACCACCATGCCCAGATAATTTTTTTCTATATATATTAGTTGGCCAATTAATTTCTTTTTATTTATAGTAGAGACGGGGTCTCGCTCTTGCTCAGGCTGGTTTCGAACTCCTGACCTGGAGCAGTCCACCCACCTCGGCCTCCCAGAGTGCTAGGATTACAGGCATGAGCCACCACACCCAGCCAGTTCATTTCTTTTTAATGCTGAATGATACTGTCTGGATATACGATTTTCTAAAATTAGGGAGAAATACACATAACATAGAGCCGGGCGTTGTGGTAGCACCTGTAGTCCTAGCTACTTGGGAGGCTGAGACAGGAGGATCGCTTGAGCCTAGGAGTTGGAGGCTGCAGTGAGCTGTGATGACACCACTGCACTCCAGCCTGGGTGACAGAGCAAGACCCTGTCTCTTAAAAATTTTTTTTAAATATACATAACATAAGGCCAGGCGCGGTGGCTCACGCCTGTAATCCTAGCACTCTGGGAAGCCCAGGCGGGTGGATTGCTCGAGGTCAGGAGTTCTTGCTCTTGCCTGAACAAGAGCGAGACCCCCGTCTCTACTATAAATAGAAAGAAATTAATTGGCCAACTAATATGTGTGTGTATATATATATATATAATATATATATATATAAAATTAGCCGGGCATGGTGGCACACGCCTGTAGTCCCAGCTACTCGGGAGGCTGAGGCAGGAGGATCACTTGAGCCCAGGAGTTTGAGGTTGCTGTGAGCTAGGCTGATGCCACGGCACTCACTCTAGCCTGGGCAACAAAGCGAGACTCTATCTCAAAACAATAAATAAAAATAAAATAAAACAAAAAATAAAAAAACCTAAAACATTAAGTGCTTATTTCGGCTGACTCCTGTTTTATATCTACTGCGGTCAACAGGTCAGCCCATGCCACAAACCGCCATCCGTTTGGACTTTTGTTACTTTCCTGAGGACCCGATGCATGAACTCTACAATCCTCCTAGAATGACGTGGAATTCAGCATGAGGATGCAATATCAGTCTCTCTCCCCATCCAGAATTTCATCCTATGAATATGAAATCCATCCGTAAAAGGAAAACAGAGATGCCACACGTCAAAGTGATAAAAGCTGCAGAGACAAGGCAAGTTTCCAAATGTGCGTGACTGTGTCAGGAAGAGACGGAGCTGGTCGTTTTCCTCCGAGTACAGTGGGGACCCCTTGGCGCAGGCAGGTGTCTGCACCCTACGCCTCTCTCCCGCCGCCTGCCTGATCGGTTTGCCGACACCCCATCATTAGGGATTCTTGTCCTCCTTAGGGAGTTTAGCACATCAAACGCCGATGCTCTTCTGCCTCGCTGACCCGGCTGCCTGTAAGTCACCGCTTACAAGCAGGAAGCGTCGCTGTGGGTACAACATAGCTGCAAACGGTTCCGTAAACACCTCTCCGTTTTTTCTCCGTAGTATGAAAACCTCCGACTCTGACACTTGTTTTCAACAATACCAAACATCGGAAGAGAGAGGGGAGAGGGAAACAGAAGGGAAAATAATAAAAGCCGACTTCGTGTTTTCTGTAGCGCGCGGCACACTTGCTCTGTCCCAAACCCACAGCTGAGCTGACGCCGTCTGCTCTCCCCGCGGTCCCCCGGCCGCCTGAGCGCCTGTGGCGGAAGGGGGTTTCCGGGTCTCTGCACAATCAGAGGTTGCCCTGGGATGAGAGTGAACTTGGTGGTGGCGGGCAGAACCCTGCTGTCACCCCTCGTGGGGTTGATGCACATCCACACGTGAGATAAGATGGCGTGGAGACCCAGACCAACGCGTGCGTGTGCAAATGGCATCTGGATAAGCTCTGTCCTGGGTTTGCTACTCTAGCTCTGCGGTCCCCAACCCCCAGGCCGTGGACAGGTACAGATCTGTGGCCTGTTAGGGACCAGGCCGCAGAGCTCTGCCACACACACACCCCTCACCTGTCTGGAGAAAATGAGGAACTGGGGCCGCACAGCAGGAGGTGAGCGGCTAGGGAGCGAGCAAAGCTGCGCTGGTATTTACAGCCGCTCCCCAGCGCTGCCATCACCATCTGAGCCCTGCCTTGTCCCAACCCCATCCGTGGAAAAATTGTCTTCCGTGGCACCAGTCCCTCCTGCCATAAAGGTCGCTATGGTTACTTTAGCATCTATTTGGCTCTAGTATCTATTTACTCTGGTGTCTAGGCACTTTAATATCTGGTTACTCTAGTAGCTAGTTACTTTAGTATCTGGGGGCTCCAGTATCATATAATTTCTAGTATCTAGGTACTCTAGTATATAATTCCCCTATTATCTAGTTAACCCTGGCATCTGGGTACTCTGGTATCTAATTACTCTAGGGCCTAGTATCTGGTTACTCTAGTATCTGGTTACCCTGGTAGAGTACCTAGGATCTAGCTGCTCTAGCAAGGTGTTACACAACGGGAGGCTGGGTGAGGGGTACGTGGACCCTCCCTGTTTGTTCCTTTACAACTTTCTTTGATTCTATAATATTTTGAAATTAAAAGTTTAAGTATACATTTAAAAAAATTAAAAGAGCTAAGCATAGTGGCTGATGCCTGTGATCCCAGCACTTTGGGAGGCTGAGGCGGGAGGATCGCTTGAGATCAGGAGTTCAAGACCAGCCTGGGCAACATAGTGAGATCCCATCTTTACAAAAAATAAGAAAAAAAATTAGCCTGGCCTAGTAGTGGCACCTGTAGTTCCAGCTACTGGGGAGGCTGAGGCAGGAGGATCACTGGAGCCCAGGAGTTGGAGGCTGCAGTGAGCTGTGATGGCCCCACTGCACTCCAGCCTGGGTGACAGAGTGAGACCCTGTCTCAATCAATCAATATGTAAATACCAGCTCTCTCCCTGAGCCAGCAGGGCTGTAACATGGACAGAGGGAATGGGCTGGCTGTGTGGCCGCACTACGTGGGAGCCTTTGAGCCGCTGAGACATGGCAGGGAACAGGGTCCATCCCACCAGGAGAGCCGGGTTGCTCCCGTCCCTGGGTCTCCCCCGACTCGAGCCAGGACCAGCTCCCCCATGTCCAGCAGCCGCACCCCTGCGGGTCCTTCCCGGGACATGTGCCTCCACCAGACACTGCAGGGACCTGCGAGGGGGAACCCAGACTGTGGCAGTCACTGGGGAACCATGAGACCCACGGGCACTAGCTTTGTGGGGACAGAGCCTCCCAAAAGGGAACGTCCAACATGTTTCAAACCCACCCCCTTTGTGAAAGTCCCCCCAGCATGTTGTGTTTTGCAAACTCGTGTCGGGGCCGGGCTCACCTACCAGGGCGCTGCCAGGCGTCCTCTGTGGTCATGAAGGAGGGCGTTAATATCCCACTGTGCAGCCAGAGCCGCCAGCGACAACAGGGAGAAACTGGGTTGTGCAAGCACAGTCGCGAGGAGACCCGCGTCCTGTGGCTGCCACCATTCCCACGCTGGGCCCGAGACTGGGAGTTTTAAAGGGTCTGGATGCAGCGTCTCCTGTCCCCAGACGGCATCTGCCCAACCGGGACGCCTTCTGTTTAAAATCAGAGCAGGGGCCAGAGAACAGGCAGGACGCTCCTCGGCCCCTCTAGGAGATGAAAGGTGGTGGCTCAGAGCCCTGGCGGGCAGGACATTGCCCTCCGGGGACTCAGCCCTTCCTGGCTCCTAAAACGAGTGTCAGAACACGGGACAGAGGGGGCCTGTGGGAAGGAAGCTTTTAAGCGCCGCTGGTCTGTGGCCACCGGAGGTCAATGGTTCTATGGTAATATGTAAATATGCACAGATGCACCTTGGAGGACGGATTCAAAGCCAGGGCGACCTTGCCAAGTTCAAGGGTGGATGGCAGGGCGCCCCGGGGCTCAAACGTACAGAGAGACTGCAGGGTTAGGGGGGACCATGTCCCCTCCCTGCCAAATTCACATGCTGTGGTTGTACCTCCCAGGACCTCAGAATGTGAGCTCCTGTGGAAATAGGGTCTCTGCAGGTGGGATCAGCTAAGATGAGGTCGTATGGGAGGTGGGGGGGGCCTTGTCCCCTGACTGGGGTCTTTAATAAAAGGGGAAATGGGGTCACAGATACGCATACAGGGAGGATGGAGGCAGACACTGGGGTGATGCTTCTACACGCCAAGGACCGCCAGGGATGTGGCCACCCCCAGAAGCTGGGGGAGGCCTGGGACGGACCTCCCTCATGGCCGCAGGTGGACCCAGCCCAGCCCACACCTTGACCTTGGACTTACCACCTCCAACCAAGAGAGGGTAAATTTCTGTTGTCTGAGCCACCGGGTCTGCCATGTTCTGTTACAACAGCCCCGGACCCCACCGCGGGGACAGGGTGGAGGGGTGCTGACGAGGCATCAGGGCCCTGGAGGACCCACTGTGGACTCACTGAGAACACAGGATGCCTCAGAGCAGCCCTGCCCCGGCTATTCCGTGCCAAGCTTGCAGCAGGTGGCACTGGGCAGTGTCAGTGCCCAGGTGACATAGGGGAGGGTTTGCCCCCAGGGCACTGTGGACACTGGGGCTGGGTCGTTCTCTGGGGTGGGGCCATCTTTGGCACTGCAGATGCTGAGCAGTGTCTCTGCCTCCACCCGCCCCATGCCAGGAGCACCCCCCCAAGTCATGACAGCCACAGATGTCCCCAGACATGGCCCAGTGTCCCCTGGGGATGGAATGACCCCTGGTGTAATAAATTTGGGAAGGAACAGACTGATTGTGTTCAGGTGATCTCTATTAAAAGTGTCTCGCCTGTTCTGCCTTTTTCAGTTAAAAAGTACATAAAGCCAGGTGTGGTGGCTCACGCCTGTAATCGTAGCACTCTGGGAGGCCGAGGCAGAAGGATTGCTTGACCTCAGGTGTTTGAGAACAGCCTAAAGATAACAGCGTGGTGGTGCACACCTGTAGTCCCAGCTACTTGGGAGGCTGAGGCAGGAGGATCACTTGAGCCCAGGGGTTGGAGGCTGCAGTGACCTACAATGATGCCACTCCAATGATGCGTACTCCAGCCTAGGCGACAGTGCAAGACCCTGTCTCAAAAAAATAAAAGCAACAAAAAAAGTGAGGCTTCTTCGAGTGACGTCTCAAGGGACCGAGGACTGGAATATTCTTTCTTTCCTCAGTCCCTATAAGGAAGGGACTTCTGCTTAAGTTGCAGAGTGCGGGAAGATGTCCCACCCAGAGGGCACCGGTGGAGACAGAGACCGTGGCTCTGTGTGGTGAGGCCTCTCGGGGCCACGTCCCCCTTGCCCAGTGGCGTGTGCATCTGTCATCTGTGTGTATGGCCTCATCCAGGGCTAGCGCATCACCTCGTGCGGCCAGCAGTGGGGACTTCGGGAGCTTTCACCTTGTCTCCGAAAGTTCGAATGTGGTACTAGGATTGCGATTCCTGTGCGACCTCCTCTTAGCTAATTCCACCCGCACCCACCCTGGGAACCCAAATGAACTCACATTCTGAGGTCAGGCCTCGGGGTCAGGCCTTCGCTATACAAATTTAGGGAGACATAATTCAACGCATAATAAAACTGAAACTTGTGGACACAAGCGTGTATACAGTAGGTGCCCAGCAGGCCGTCAGTTCTCCCCCCACCCGAAATGTTCTCCTCTTCACTCCCGGCATGTGGCTCCAGCCACCAGCTCTCCCTGCAGCTCTGTGAGATCACGTGACGTCTCACCCGTGGACATGGCACCTCCCACGGGGCGTTGGGGTGTCTTGTTGGGCCGAATCCCCCACTCTATCTCTCCGGCTCGGTGGGGCCCAGGCAGATGTGGTCAGCACCTCCTCCCACCCAACGCTTGAACTTCTGTTGCGTGACTCCAGGGTGCTGTTGGTTCAGCCTCTCCTCTGGGGGCCTCTACCACTGCTTGCTTTTTCTTTTTAAAAGAGACGAGGTCTCGCTCTGTCACCCAGGCTGGAGTGCACTGGTGTCATCACAACTCACTGCAGTCTCCAACTCAAGCAAACCTCCTGCTTCAGCCTCCCGAGTAGCTGGGACTACAGACACCACCACCACCACACTTGGCTGATTTTTCTATTTTGGGTAGAGACAGGGTCTAGCTCTTGCTCAGGCTGGTCTCCAATTCCTGACCTCAAGCGATCCTCCTGTCTCAGCCTCCCAGAGTGCTGGGATCACAGGCGTGGGCCACCAC
This sequence comes from Mirza zaza, assembly GCA_008750895.1. NCBI lineage: Eukaryota > Metazoa > Chordata > Mammalia > Primates > Cheirogaleidae > Mirza > Mirza zaza. The sequence goes on from VSMD01118847.1 coordinate 32,127, forward strand.
GCCCGGCCCCTATGTCCAGACGTTAAAGCAACAGCTCGTTGTGCACCAACGGCCACCAGGCTGTTTCTGCAAAGGGCCAGATAACCAGTGTTCTCAGCGACAGACAAGCGGGTCTGTCACCCTATAAACAGATGCACGTGGCTGTGTCCCGATAAAACCTAAAACACATTTAAGGACACAGACATTTGACTTTCATATCATTTTCACATCAAAAACTGTTCTTCCTTGGTTCAAAAGGAGCAATCTATTTTTAAAAATTCTTCCTGTTTTACAGTTTCCTCCCCAATCATTTCAAAACGCATAAATGGCTCCGAGCTGTACAAAAACAGGCAGCAGGTCTGCGTGGCTGAGAGCCGAGGTCTGCCATGACCTGGCACCAGCCCGGACCACACATGGATCTGGAAATGCCCCAAGCCAAGTGTTAATGTGCTTTATTGGATCATTTTATCTTCACAACATCCCTGCTCGTAGGGTTGTGTTACCACCCTGATTTCACAGATGGGGAAACTGAGGCTGGGAAAGGGGCAGGCAGTGCCCGGGGGCACCAGGTTTGCTGTCTGCGTCTGTCCCACGGACCACCAGGAACCTCGGCCAAGGAAGAAACAGGCAGTGGGGCATGGGAGGCAGGAACATGGGCCGTTGGAGAGGAGGGAGGTGTGGACAAGGGGCAGAGAAGGGGCCACCCCAACCACACGTCCAAGTGGCCAGGGATGCTGGGCAGACCCACGGGCAGAGTGGCCAGCAGGTGCCCAGCCGGGAAAGGACTCGGCCCCGATTAGAGGATCTCTCTGCGGCCAGGGCAGCAGGTAGGCAGGCGACAGCTGGATTCTTACCCAACAGCCAACCCAGCCACCAGGACACTCCACAAGGAAGCACAGACAGCCACGGACCTCACTGAGAGCCAAGCGCAGCTCCACGAGGAAGGAGCCTCTGGAATGAGGTTGCACTTGGGACCGCGGCAAGAGAACACAGACACCAACGTCCCAGCGAAGCAAGGGGCAGAGCGCTCTTGGGCCTGGCGGGACGGAACCGGGGCAGCCGCTGCAGCAAACTGGGCCAGAGACCCTAGAAAGGTAAACCTGAGGCCGGGCGCAGTGACTCACGCCTGTAATCCTAGCACTCTGGGAGGCCAAGGCGGGAGGATCGCTCAAGGTCAGGAGTTCAAAACCAGCCTGAGCAAGAGTGAAACCCCATCTCTACTAAAAATAGAAAGAAATTAATTGGCCAACTAATAATATATAGAAAAAAAATTAGCCGGGCATGGTGATGCATGCCTGTAGTCCCAGCTACTTGGGAGACTGAGGCAGAAGGATCGCCTGAACCCAAGAGTTTGAGGTTGCTGTGAGCTAGGCTGATGCCACGGCACTCTAGCCTGGGCAACAGAGTGAGACTCTGTCTCAAAAAAAAAAAAGAAAAAGAAAAAGAAAAAAGAAACGTAAACCTGGAGTTAACGTGAGACCCGGCATTTCTACTCCTCTGCAGATGCTCACAGGAATTATAAACCTTCATCCACACGAAAACATGCACACGAATGTCCACAGCAGCCAACAGGTAGAATGGAAGCAGCAAAACTATCCATCAGTGGATGATGGATAAACACAACGTGGTGCATCCACACATGGACTATCACCCAGCCACGAACAGTGACGAGGCTCTGACACAGGTCACAGCGTGGAGGGACCTTGGGAACATCGTGCTCAGTGAGAGACGCCTGACACAGAAGGACACACAGCGTGAGACTCTATTTATATGAAATGTCCAGAGCAGGCAGATCCACAGAGATGGGACGTGGATTCGTGGTTGTCAGGGGCTGGGGAGGGGGTTAGGGAGTGACCGCTGATGGGGGTGGGGCTTCCTTTTGGGTGGTGGGAATGTTCTGGAACTAGAAGGTGGTGATGCTTGTGCACCGTTGTGAATGCAGCACATGCCTGTGAATTGTACACTCTGCAATGATTACAATCATACTTGGTCAATGTCACCTCAATTCAGAAAACGCTCCAGGCTCCGTCCACAGAGGAGGAGCTCTAGGGAGAAGCTCGAGTGTCCACCAGGACCAGGGCCCTCCAGGCTGCGGCGGAATCCGGGCACCAGCCGTGTCCCCAGGTCCTGCTCTGCCCCCACGTGACATATAGGACAGTGGCCGCTGTGCCTGGCTGGAAGATGCCGTGCATAGAAGGGGCCATCCGAGGTCCAGGCCACGGGCGGTTTGGCAGGCAGGCGGCAGGGAACAGGCACAGCCATGATGTGAACACGGCCCTGCTCCTGGCCCCACCGCCACCGCCGCGACCCGCCCCCAGCTCAAAAATCGATGCTGTTTGCAAGCTGGGCCACATGTCAGGTATCTCTGCTGCCCCCCAGCCCCGCTGCCCTAGCAGAACAAATGACGGATCACCCCCAAGGAAGGGGAAGCAGCCTTGGCACTCCCCCCGCCCTGGGCGGTGCGGGGCAGCCAGGCACCTAATGCACATCTCGGACCCCTCATCCCATCAGACGCATCCACACAGACACCGGCCGGAGAAGCAATTAGCAGATTGAGCCCTGAATCATCGATCGTTGCTAGGGTGCGGCGGCCCGCGCAGCGACACGCGGCCCATCGCCGCAGTTTGGCGCCGATTACGCATTCTCGGCAGGACAAGAGATGCTAACGCAAGGCCTCCTGTTTTATTCACGGATCCGGCCTCCACGTAACCACTACAAGCTTTTAGCGGGGAAGCCGTGGCCGACAGGTGCAAGAGGTCGCTCAGGGTCTCCTCGCCTTTCTTTCTTTTTATTTTTTCAATTTTTTTTAGAGACGAGATCTTGCTATGTTGCCCAGGCTGGAGTGTGGTGGCACAATCACAGCTCACTGCAGCCTCCAACTCCTGGGCTCAAGGGATCCTCCTAGCTCAGCCTCCTGAGTACCTGGAACTACAGTTGTGCACCACGCCTGGCTAATTTTTAAAATTTTTTTTGTAGAGATGGGGTCTCGCTATGTTGCCCAGGCTGGTCTCCAACTCCTAAGCTCCAGTGATCCTCCTGCCTGAGTCCCCAAGTGTTGGGACTACAGAAGCCACCATGTCTGGCCCAGGCCTTTCTTTGGGGGTCAGAGGAAGGAAGATGTTTCTTGACATCGGCAAGTCTGGGGCACTACCCCTGCCGTCAGTTCTGCCACCGAGAATGAGACTCTGCTTGAAACATGTACAAACCCTAGGGATTTCCAGAAACCGGCTGATGGGAGTGAGCAGTGGGTTTCTTATTTTTATTTAAACAAACATGAATAATCCTTGAAAGTCATTGAGCTGCCTATGAGTCTTTGCTGGGAACAGTCACAAAAGTTGAGGCCACCCTTGCTTCTACTGAACACCGTTTTGGAGGTGCGGGACACCCGGCTCCGAGGGCTGAGCTGCGTCGGGGGTCCACAACCCTTTTCCGGGCACCAGGGACCAGCATTTGGGCCCTCCTCCCTCCCAGGAAGCCCTCAAGTGCGGGAGCCCGTGGGCTGGAGCGTGACCCTGGCAGCCGAGAGCTGTCACCCAGCTTGTCCACAGTGTGGAAAGCAAGGTGTCCCCGACTGTCTCCCGAAGAGGACGCGTAGAGCAGCCACAAAGACGCCCTCCTGGAAGAGAGCTCAGTCCCCAATTTCCACAGTCGCCTCAGGGGACGGCAGACAACAGAGGCTGCACCGGCAGAAAACGCAGGGCGACAGCCAGCATTGTGCCTGCCGCTCCCGGCCTCATGAGAAGCCTGGGCTCTCCCCAGCCGTGTCCACCCGATTTCGGGAGAACCAGAACCAGGGGGAGGGCACGGGGGCTCAGCCCTGGCCATTGTCAGCCTCCTCCCTTCGGGCCCCTCCCAGCCCCCACTCGAGCCCAGTGCGAGGTTGTCTCGGGAAAGGTCCCGCTGACCACCGGCCCTGCAGCTGGGACAGGGCCAGACCTGGGGGGCCCGAAGGCATCTCCGGGTGCAGAGAATGGCCCGCAGACCAGGGTGGAGATGAGGAGGCCTCGGCTTCCCCCCTCGGGTGCCCCCTCCTCAGCCCCAGCCCGCTCCCCCGCACGCACCAGGGCCTGCCGCCCGTCAACAGACTGGGAACAGCTCTGCCTGCTGCCCGTGGTCGACTGTTGGGAGGTTTTCGTTTTGTTTTGTTTTGTTTTTGGAGACTTTAATATTGTTTGCATGGGGGAATGTTCCGGAAGGGCAAAGGAAAGTGGCACCTTGTTTGCAGCCAAAGATAAAAACTCAGAATGAGACGCATGTTTCCTGCCAGAAGGAGGAGGAGCCGGGGGTCCCCAGCCTGGGTGGGACTCACCGGGCAGGGCGGGGGTAGGCTGCCGACTTGTGCCTGCCTCCGGACCAGGTGTCCCCTCTCTCTCCAAAGATGTCCCCTCTCCACCCAGCAGGGCCTAGAGCCATTGGGAAAGATGGCACGCCTGAACCACGCTGTGTACACCAGGTGAGCCACACCAGGAGAACCGAGACCCAGACCTCGGGTACAATAGGAACAGACTGGGCCTCAGGAGACCACAGAAGAAACCCAAACAAGTAAAACACCTGGAGGGAAAAAAATACAACGTTTGCCGATAATCACACGCAAGTTAAAATAATGACCTACCTTTGGGCCCTTTTACTTATTTACTCATTTATTTTTTAGAGACAAGGTCTCACTCTGTTGCCCAGTCTGGAGTGCAGTGGCGTTGTCACAGCTCACTGCAGCCTCCAGCTCCTGGGCTCAAGTGATCCTCCTGCCTCAGCCTCCCAAGTAGCTGGGACTACAGGTGCCACCACACCTGGATAATTTTTCTATTTTTTGTAGAGACAGGAGTCTCCCTATGTTGCCCAGGCCGGTCTCAACCATTGGACCCTTTGAAGTGAGATAAGATGAAAAACAAAAGCAACACCCAGCTTTGTCAAGTGCAGGGCTTGCTTTTGCCCATGGCTCCCCTGGAGGGGCAGCGTGGGGACAAATGTCCAAAGCCTACCCCCTGGGGACTCTGCCCCATGGAAGAGTCAGCCTGAGGACCTGGAGTTCCCGGAAGAAGGGCTAACATGAGCCAGATGGGGAAAGAGCCAGCGTCCACTGCAGGCATTAAACCATGGCCCTTGTGAGGAAGCAGACAGACAGTTGGCAAAAATTCCGTTCCCTGGCCCAGGCACAGTGCCTCACACCTGTGATCCCAGCACTCTGGGAGGCCAAGGTGGGAGGATCACTTTGAGCTCAGGAGTTCTAGACCAGCCTGAGCAGGAGTGAGACCCCATCTCTACAAAAATAGAAAAATTAGCCGGGCATGGTGGTGGCACCTGTAGTCCCAGCTACCCAGGAGGCTGAGGCAGGAGGGTAGCTTGAGCCCAGGAGTTTGAGGCTGGTGTGAGCTGTGACGACACCACTGCACTCCATCCTGGGCAACAGAGAGCGACATTGTCTCAAAAAAAAAAAAAAAAAAAAGAAAGAAAGAAAAAAGAAAAGTCTGTCCCCGGAGCATAGTTCACGAGGGAAAAGGGCCTGATACGAATGCATTGTTAAGAAATAAACGATTACAAATTAGCAGCCGAAACATCTGTCTGGGAGAAGAAAGCGTGTGGGGGTGCATGTGGACACGGACACACAGGGACAGACGCACACACGGGTGAGACTCTGAGAAAAAACCTCGAATCTTGTCAAACGGCGTTGGTTCTGGGAGAAGACACTTAAACTCACAGCTTTCTTGTTCGGTTCGGTTCCGGTGCTTTTCGGCGTCGGTCAAGGTTTCTAGGCTCGCGACGTCCGCTGTCCTGCTCGGCCGAACGAGACACGTTCTTCCCGACGCGGCCGGGCAGACAGCAAGCACGTCGCCAAAGTCGGCACGGAGGGGCGAAGGGGCAGGTGTCCAAGCCGGGCCCGCCACCCGGGGCGGCTCTGACACTAATTCCTGTGCGGAGCCGTGGTCAGCGCCCACCCTGCCACCACCCACCCTGCCACCACCCTCCTCCGTGCAGCTGCGACTTCTGCGAAATCAGACCTCGGGGGCTGCAGGGAATCGGAGAGGAGGACGCCGGCGGTTAATTAACTCGGGGCACTGAAGCGGCGGCAGCACCCGCACACGGGCACAGACAGACGCGTCCCCAAACGTAGGCACCTCTTTTCGAAACGTTAAAGACTGCTTTTTGTCATTGTGAAAATATATCCCCGTACAGAGAAAAAAAATTTTTTTTTAATTGAGAGCATGGGTAAACGTTAAAGTAAAAGACCTTCCCAAAATTAGTGTTCTGTGAACATCCTGCCAGGGAGTTCCAAATGGGATGGTGTTTTACACGCTGCTTTATTTTATTTTTTTCCTAGAGATGGGCCTTTCTCTGTTGCCCAGGCTGGAGTGCAGGGGTGTGATCTCACTGCAGCCTCCAACTCCTGGGCTCAAGCGATCCTCCTGCCTCAGCCTCCCCAGTAGCTTGGACTATAGGGGCCACCACCTTGCCTGACTAATTTTTCGATTTTTAGTAGAGACGGGGTCTCACTCTTGCTCAGGCTGGTCTCAAACTCCTGACCTCAAGTGATCCTCCCTCGTCGGTCTCCCAGAATGCTGGGACTACAGGTGTGAGCCACCGCGCCCGGCCTGTTGACCTCTCTAATCAGAAAAATATTTCTGGCCGGTCGTTCACCTACTGAGGGATGTTTGGGTTGTTTCCAGTTTGGGGCTATCGCACATAAAGCCCCTACAAACATGTGTGCACCAGTTTTGTGTGAATGTAAAACGTGTTCATTTCTCTAGGAGAAATGCCAGGGATAAATACGGCAGTGGCGGGGTCGTGTCCTAAGCATGTTACACGCTGTTATTTGAGCTGTTTTTCCCCTTGACTTATCTAGGAGAGCGTCCCGGCAGGGGTAGGCACATGCATTAACATTTATAGTGGCTACTCAGGGCCTCCTGGGCGTGCTGCCTCCGCATCCCCGTGGGTGGACGCAGGCTGAGCTGCCTGCCGGAGGGGGGTGCGGCTCCTGGGACATTAGACTGTGCCTGTGAACTCTGTGACCTTCGGGCCATATACATTCTCTCTTTTTTTGAGACAGAGTCTCGCTTTGTTGCCCAGGCTAGAGTGAGTGTCGTGGCGTCAGCCTAGCTCACAGCAACCTCCAACTCCTGGGCTCAAGCAATCCTCCTGCCTCAGCCTCCCAAGTGGCTGGGACTACAGGCATGCACCACCATGCCTGGCTAATTTTTTCTATATATATTAGTTGGCCAATTAATTTCTTTCTATTTATAGTAGAGACGGTCTTGTTCAGGCTGGTTTCGAACTCTGGACCTTGAGCAATCTGCCGGCCTCAGCCTCCCAGAGTGCTAGGATTACAGGCGTGAGCCACCGCGCCCGGCCTGGGACTACATATATTCTTAGAAGTGCAGTCACTGGTCCCTGGAACAAGTTGGCGCGCACATACACGTTCATATAGCTTCATATGGCCACAGCCACTTCAGTGTGCTTTTAAAAATAGATAATAGGCTAGGCGCTGTGGCTCATGCCTGTAATCCCAGCGCTCTGGGAGGCCGAGGTGGGAGGATCGCTTGAGCTTAGGAGTTCGAGACCAGCCTGAGCAAAAGTGACACCCCCGTCTCTACTGAAAATAGAAAAAAAAATTAGCCAGTTAACTAAAAACAGAAACAAAAAATTACCCAGGTGTGGTGGCTGACACCTGTAGTCCCAGCTACTCAGGACTGAGGCAGGAGGATCACTTGAACCCACGAGTTTGAGGTTGCTGTGAACTAGGCTGATGCCACGGCACTCACTATAACCCAGGCAACTGAGCGAGACTCTGTCTCAAATGAATCAATCAATAAATAAATCTTTTAAATACGCTATATCAGCCACTCATGGGGCACACCTCTAGTCCCAGCACTCTCGGAGGCTGAGGCAGGATAATCGCTTAAGGCCAGGAGTTTGAGACCAGCAGCCTGGGCAACATAACAAGACCCCATATCTACAAAAAATATTTTTTAAAAATTAGCCGGGTGTGGTGGCCCCTGTAGTCCCAGCTACTCGGGAGGCTGAGGCAGGAGGATTACTTGAGCCCAGGAGTTTGAGGTTGGTGTGAGCTAGGCTCACGCCACAACACTCTAGCTCAGGCAACAGAGTGAGACTCTGTCTCAAAAACAAAAAACAAAAACAAAAACATATATCTGAAATTTCTTCTGGGACTTTAATCATTCAATTAATGACTTCAGAATGCATTTTTTAAAATAAGCTTTTCATTTCTGAGTCGTGTTAGATTTACAGAAAAGTTGCAAAGACAGCACAAAGTGTCCCAAACGCTGAGCTTCCTCTATTGTTAATATCCGACACTGCCACTGAGAGACTGCCGTGGCGCGTGGCCAACATTCAGTCATTATCTGGACTTCATGTTTCCACCAATGTCTTCTTTCTGTCCCTGGACCCAGTCCAGACCCCCGCATGGCATTGAGTTATCACATCTCCCCCGGCTGCCCTGGCCAGAACTTACTGTCGCCTACGCATGTGTGCTTGGTGTTTTTTCCCTGTGGCACGTACACAAATCATTTGTCATCTTCAAAAGGTTTTCTTATCCCTCAGTGCTGTGGCTTGAATTTTGTGCCTCCCCACAAAAAAATAAAAATAAAAATAAAAATAAACCTCTCCAAAGTCCTGACTCCTCAAACCTGGGAACGTGACCTTATTTGGAAATCTTTGCGGATGTACTCAGTTAAGATGAGGCCACTGCAGAGTGGCGTGGGTGCTAATACAGTGACGCGTGTCCTTCTAAAGAGAGAGAGAAGTATGGACACAGAGACACGGCTGCAGGAGGACGGAAGCAGGAGGCGGCCACAGTTCAGGACTATCGGTGCCGCGGGGAGCCGGCACAGGCAGGAGGGACCCTGCCCTGCCACACCTTGATGTTGGGCTTCTGGCTTCGGGAACTTCGATGGCATAAATTGCTGTTGTTCGTCATTGTTGGTCATTGGCTACAGCAGTGTCAGGAGACGAGCAGTCTGGGTGCCAGGAAGGCCACTGGGCCCAGGGACAAGGGGAAACTGGCCGAACCGCACAGGAAGCGTCTTCCCAAAAGGCCCTTCGGAGCTCCCCTGAAAAGGAGTCCCTCGGAAGGTGTGACAAGTGTCTGTGAAATTGGCTGTCCTGCAGGGGGACACTCCCTAGGGGCCAGTTCGCCATCTCTTCATTGATTATAAAAATAATATAACGTGAAGGTTCAGCAAGCCCCACGTGGGCAACGCTGGGCTCAGAAGCTGGTGCTCGGCGGGGAAGCCAGACCCTGTGCCCTGCTGGGGGGATGTGAAATGTCGTGGCTGCTGCGGAGAACAGTTTGGTGGCTCCTCAAAAAAATGAATGATGGAAGCTAGGCATGGTGGCTCATGCCTGTAATCCCAGCACTTTGGGAGGCTGCATTGGGAGGATCACTTAAGGCCAGGAGTTTGAGACCAGCCTGGACAACACTGCAAGATCCCATCTCTACAAAAATTAGAAAACTTAGCCAGGCATGATGGTTCATGCCTTTAGTCCCAGCTACTAGGGAGGCTGAGGCAGGAGGATCCCTTGAGCCCGGGAGTTGGAGGCTACAGTGAGCTGCGATGACACCACTGCACTCCAGCCTGGGTGACAGACAGAGACCCTATCTCTAATAAAAGAAAAGAACCATTAAATTACCGTAGGACCCAGCAATTCCACTTCTAGATACCTTTGCACCCATGTTCACAGCAGCCAAAAGGTGAACACAACCCAAGTGTCCGTGGACAGGTGAACACATAAATCCAACGTGGTCCATCCACACCCTGGACTATCACTCAGCCATGAACAGGAACGAGGCTCTGACACAGGCCACAGCATGGAGGGACCTTGAGGACGTCGTGCTCAGTGAGAGACGCCAGACACAGAAGGACACAGTGTGAGACTCTGATTATATGAAACGTCCAGAACAGGCAGATCCGCAGAGACGGGACGTGGATTCGTGGGAGCCAGGGGCTGGGAAAGGGGTGGGAGTGACTGCTGATGGGGACGGGGCCTCCTTTTGGGGTGACAGGATGTTCTTCAGCGAGTGAGAGGTGGTGTCTACGCAACACTGTGAATGCAGATGCTCCTGAGTCGTACACTTTAAAACGTTTAGTTTTCTGTCGTGTGAATTTCTCCTCAGTGAAAAAGTCACCTTCCCAACGCCGTTCCCGGCGCTGCGAGGGAAGGCGGGCAGCGCGCCGTTGAACAAAACCATAATCAGAGAGTGCGGCTCTCCACGGAGAACTCGCCAGCCCTAAGAGCCACCTCCCGGGATGTGGGGAACGATGCCGTGTTTTCGTAACTACCAACAAGCTCTGGCGGCAAAGGGCTTCAGTCCCCAGAGCCGAGGCCAGCGTGTGTCCAGCTCCCAGCTGACCAGGACAGTCCTTTCTCCACGGGGACCTCCACCCTCGGGCCTGCACATCTGAGCCTCCTGCTTGGAGGGGCCTCGGGGGTCCCAGCCAGGCTGGAGGAGGGGGCAGGAAAAGCCCAGTCTCCTCCAAGTCCCAGCTCATCCTCAGGGGACAGCGCCCGGACTTGCTGGGGTCAGGTGAGACCTGGGTCATCGGCTGAGCCCCCACCCCTCTCTGCGGAGCCTGAGCCCTGAGAGGGCCCAGGAATCTGCATGCTTAATACTGCGGTTCGCACACCAGTCCGGTCCCAGATTCCTCCCATTTCACAGCCAAGAACACAGAGGCAAACAGTGGTCTCACCAGGGCCACAGACCCGGCAGGGGCGGGGCCAAGATCTGCCCCCCAGAACCCCACATTCCCTCCCAAGGAGCCCCAAAGCAATCGGGACTGACTCCCCACCCCCTCTGCTGTAGCTCTCAGCCCTGGAAGCTTCCTTTGAGCTCCCCAAGACCCTTGCACCCCCATGTTCCCAAGTCCCCAGTGCCCGCTGAGACCCCTCCCTGCACCCCTTCGTGCCCCCAGTCCCCCAGCCCCTCTGAGCCCCTTGGAGCCCCCCACAGTGCTCTCAAGCTCCTCGGGGCCCCTGCCACCCTGATCCCCTCATACCCCCAAGCCCCCTGCGTCCTCTCACACCCCAAGTCCCCGCGCTCCCTCATGCCCCCTGTGCCCCACCAGAACACCCCCACTCCGGAGTCCCCGGCACCCCCATATCCTCCGCACCCCCGAGTCCCTAGCGGCCCCCGCGCCAGCGGCCGGCCCCTCGCATGCATGGGGCATCTTCGGGAGGGAGAATTGTCTCCTCTCCTTAAGCCTCCATCTTTAAGCCGGCCGTTGCCTTGGCAACAGTCTGCAGCTGACCTTTGTGCAGAAAAAAAGGGTGACCTTCCCAAGGCAGCCCCCTCCCCGCCGCCGCCCCCCCTGCCGCGGCTGGTTTAAAGGCGTCTGTCTAAACAATGCATTATGGATTTCTCCGCCAGCGCACGGGCTGAGAATTTCAATCCTGGTGGCTCAGCCTCTGCTACCCTGGAGGCGGCGTCCAGGGACAGGGCGTCCCACATGTAGGTGGTGGAGCGGGCAAGGCCTGGGAACCAGCCGGCACCCCGGCTCAGGCCACGGGGAGATGAGGACCCCTGCCTCGGTTTCTCCATCTGTAAAGTGGGACCAAATAAGACCTGAGTCTTAGGACGAGGTTGTCTGGGTTCGTAAAGGGCAGTGCGCCCCCACCCAGGGGACGTCCAGGACGGGGCGGGAAAACCCAGGGCGTCTCCCCCTGCGGGGGCCATTGCTGGACCCTCGGCCAGGCTCAACTCACTTGAGGTGGGCTGTGGGCCCCCAGGACCCCCATGCCCAGCTCAGGACACAGCTATCAATGCCCTTCCTTCCGATTTCTCAGCTAGTCACAGGAAAACAGAAAAAAAAAAGGGAGAAAGATTTCTTCCGAAGCTTCCTTTTGGTAGAATTTCTGCCCTGACTCTGTCCCTGCCTCCAGACAGCCCTCCCTGCCTGCCCCCCCACAGGGATCACATCCCTCCCCTGCTCTAAACCCTGCTGTGGCCTCCCCATTGCCCTCAGGAGGAAAACCGAGCTCCCCCAGCAGCCTGTGAAGCCCTCAGCAGCCTCCCTGCCCCAGCTGCCTCAGGGCCTTTGCACCTGCTCCACACAAGGAGCATAGCTCCTTCGTGCTGATTGCAGCTCAAACGGCTCCTCCTCCAAGAAGCCCTCGTGCCTGATCCCTTGGAAATGTCCAACACGGAGAGAGACAGACAGACGAGGAGACTGGTGGCTCTTTCGTGTTGATTAACTTCAAGTCCCTGAGGACAGGCACCAGCTCTGTCTTTATTTTATTCTATTCTATTCTATTCTCAGACGCAATGTGCACCGACTCTGTGCCAGACACCCTTCCAAGCGCTTTGCAAAGATTAGCTCCTTGGTCCCCGTAACCACCTGATGGTGCCGCAAGTGGCAGGGCCGGCTTGGAGACACAGGGTCCACGCCTGGAACCTGTTTCTCTGTTACGCCCCAAATGCCAGGCCCTGGGCCCTGGGCTGGGGGACTAACCTTTTGCTGTTGGCCACAGTGAGCTCTGACCTTGTGTGAGGAGCAAACGCCCAAGACCAGGGCCAATTAAAGGGTTTCCAAGAACAGCATTCCCTGCACACACGCCAAAGGACACGGGAACAGCCCTCACATCCACCAGTGGACAGTGGATAAACACACGTGGCCCATCCACACTTGAAACATCACTCGGCCATGAAAAGGGACGAGGCTCTGACACAGGCCACAGCGTGGAGGGACCCTGAGGGCATCGTGCTCAGTGAGAGACGCCAGACACAGAAGGACACACAGCGTGAGACTCCATTTATGTGAAATGTCCAGAACAGGCAGATCCACAGAGACGGGACGTGGATTCGTGGTCGCCAGGGGCTGGGGAGGAGACAAGGAGTGACTGCTGATGGGGACGGGGTTCCTTTTTGAGTGATGGAGTGTTCTAAAACTGTTTGGTTGATGGACACCCAAAGTTGTGAATATACCAAAACAAGTGAATTGTACACTTTGAATAAACTGTATAGTATTTAGAAAGCTCAATAAAATGGTTTAAAACATTGCATTCCCTCTAACCCCATCCATGCCACTTTTCCTCTGTGACTTTGGAAGACACAACTTCACCTTCCCCTGGGTGCACACGCAAGGTAGACTCATCTAGAAGCCTTGCTAGGTGGTGAGCCTCCCGTCTCCAGGAGCATGCAAGAGAACTGCCATCCTTCAGTGGGGATCCCTGTCCTGGGTGATGAATGGCCTCTTGACTCTCAGGCCCAGCCTCAAAAAAATCCCCAAACTCCTGGCTGCTGAAATGACCCACCGTCTCAGACCCTCCAGCCTGAGTCGGGGGGTTCGGGGGCCTCAGGTGTGGGCCCTGCTGAGAGGGACGGTGCCTCGGCGCCCGGCGGGGCCTCTGCTGCGGCGGCAGCGCTGCATACACACACGTATGTTCACATGCCCATGTATAACTGGGGATTTCCCTGCCGCCCTTCTTTGAGCAGAGGGGCCTGTCACGGTCGCGGGGCGTCATGACACTGTCAATTTCACGGTGCTTTCATCAGGGGCAGCCGGGGGGGAGCCACCGCCCAGCGCACAAAGGCCCCTCTAAGCCCTGCGCGTCAGCACTCTGTGCGTGGGAGCCTCCCTGGCTTCCTAGTAACTTCAAAAGTCTCAATCCTCTTAGGGCGGGGGCGGGGAAACGGCGGAATGGAAGAGGGTCCTTTATTCCCCGGCGGCCGCCTGGCAGAGGCCCCGGGGACCCTCGTTAGGCGGGTGATGTTCTCGAGGGTCTCAGAGGGTCTCTGACAATGCCCCTCCCCATGCCGCCAAGAGCTCGGAAATCAGCAGAGTGAGGCCTCTGAGCCGCCCGCAGGGGCCCTTCCCTTCTGGGCAAGGACGGTGTGCCCTCATGCCGAGGCTGAGACCCCTACTGGGGGCGGGGGGCCTCAAAGCCGGGGGACCCGCAGCCCCGACTTCCTCGTTACCCCCTGAGCCTTCGTTTCCCCACCCGGAAATAGACAATAGCACTTCCCGCTTCCCCGGCTCCCGTGGGTTCCGGCCCTGCAGGAAGGGAGCGCTACCCTCCCCCTGGCCGAGCGGGGACAGAGGTGCCACCACCGCCCCGAGCATGGATTCGTCTGCGGGCAATGGAGGGCCACAGGAGGGCTTGGGCAGGGGAGGGTCGTGGTCCAATTCTCAGGTTAGAAATAAGCCCCCTGGCTGCCCACGAACAGGAAGGAGGCTCCGACACAGGCCACAGCGTGGAGGGACCTTGAGGACACCGTGCTCAGTGAGAGACGCCAGACACAGAAGGACACACAGTGTGTGACTCCATTTATGTGAAATGTCCAGAACAGGCAGATCCACAGGACGGGACCTGGATTCCTGGTCACCAGGGGCTGGAGAGGGGGTGGGGAGTGACGGCAGGTGGGGACAGGGTGTTTTGGGGCCTTGATGAGAATGTTCTTGAATAGAAGGGATGGTTGTCGACTCTGTGAATGTGTGAAAACCACTGAATCATACCCTTACACAGGTGAACTTTGTGGCACGTGAACTGTATTTCAAGGATTAAAAGAAACCCCCAAGAACCATTTGCTCTTCAGGAGAAGAGCTTGGTGCTAGGGTGAGCCGCGGCACTTCCGTCTTCCGCACTGACCCTGGCTTTGTAGACGGGATGGACTGTGTCCTCCTCCCCTTTGCCGTACAGTATCCGACTCATTTATTGTTGAACGGAACATATTGATAAAAATGGGCACCATAGCCAGGCACATTGGCTCTTGTCTGCACTCTGGGAGGCTGAGGAGGGAGGATAGCTGAGGCCAGGAGTTCAAAACCAGCATGGGCAATACAGTGAGACCTGGTCTCTACGGAAAATTTAAAAATTAACCGGGCATGGTGGTGCACACCTGTAGTCTCAGCTACTCGGGAGGCTGAGGCAGGAGGATCACTTGAGCCCAGGATGGAGGCTGCAGTGAGCTGCGATGGCCCCGTAGCACACCAGCCTGGGCAACAGAGAAAGGCTCTGTCTCGGCCGGGCGTGGTGGCTCACGCCTGTAATCCTAGCACTCTGGGAGGCCGAGGTGGGCGGATCGTTTGAGCTTAGGAGTTGGAGACCAGCCTGAGCAAGAGTGAGACCCCATCTCTACTATAAATGGAAAGAAATTAATTGGCCAACTAATATATATAGAAAAAATCAGCCGGGCATGGGGGCGCATGCCTGTAGTCCCAGCTACTTGGGAGGCTGAGGCAGGAGGATCGCTTGAAAACAGGAGTTTGAGGTTGCTGTGAGCTAGACTGACACCATGGCACTCACTCTAGCCTGGGCAACAAAGCGAGACTCTGTCTCAAAAAAAAAAAAAAAAAAAAAAGAAAGGCTCTGTCTCTAAAAAGAAAAATGAAAATGATAAAAATGGGTGTCACAGCTGGGTGTCTGGGAGGCTGCTCTTTGCTGGGCTGGGCAAGGGTGACATTTGTGGAAGGAGCTGGCCTTGCAAAGGCCCTGGGGCAGGGACAGAATGTGTTTGCTGTAAAGGTGGAACAGGTTGGTTGGGTTAAAGAAGGAGAACTGACTCTGACTCCAGGTGCCTTGAACCCACTCGAGGAAAGCGGCTGGAGGCACGGCTCAGGGCAGAGCAGCGGCGCCATGCACGCCAGACCCGGGGGTCCTAGGCTGTCCCCTCGCCCCCCAAAGCCTTGGGGCTAGATCCGACTCCCCAGCCTGCTTGGTCCCAGCTTTTCTAGTTTATTCCCCTTAGGAGTTCCACTTTCTAGAGGAGGAAACTGAGGCAAAGAGGGCTGCCCAAGAGAAGGAACAGGGCGGCACACGCCGCTCCCAGCCATGACAGCCATGACGCAGGGAAAACCTGAGACCGCCGCAGCGCGTCGGCAGGGACCAGCGGCGGAGAGCACGGGCCGGGCCGTCTGCGTGCCGGCCCCTCCTGCCACGGCTCAACCGGTGAAGCCAGGCGGGTCTGAGGCCCCGGGAGACTAGAGGGAGGACTGCACCAGGGGCCTTGGGGGACCTCCCCAAATGACAGTGAGAATGCAACCTGGGACATGTGGCTTTTCTGTAGGCCAGGACACAGGCAGCGGACCTCAGGTGTGCTCACTTATGCCTGAGGGGACCGGAGGTGCTCCTCAGAGAGAAGGGGACCAGATGTGCTAATTACACAGAAAGGGACCAGATGTGCTGATACACCGGAGGGGACTCGGACGTGTTAACCAACAGAAGGGGACCCAGATACGCTGTAAGAGAGCAAACCTCTGTGCCTCGGTTTCCCCCTCTGGAATATGGGTCCCCCAAGAGAGTTAAGCCGGGAGTCAGCAGAGGCGGGTGAGGAGGCAGAGGTACAGTTGTCAGGGCTTGCGGGGCTCCGGCCAGAGGGCCGCCGGCAGCCCGCCCACACCTCTCCGCCCGCCTGCACTGTCCCATGAGCCAGTCCCGCCACTCCCATCAGACCCTCCACCCCACACCCAGAGCCCTCCCGCACCCTTCCCTGGGGAGTCTCAGCGCTCACGTCCACCCTGCCTGGCCCCAGGCCGCCACAGGTTTACAGGGAAATCAAGGCAGTTTAGATCAATCACACCACTGCCCTCACCCCCATAGCTTCCCAGTGCTCCGCGTGTGACACTCAAGTGCTCCTCCCAGGTGTCCACGGGCCTGGGGGTGGGCATCGGCCCTGCCCCGCCTCTCGGACCTGCACCTGCCCTCCTGCGCTGAAGGCTCCACCCCTCCCAATATTCCTCATAGTTCGGGTTTCAGCTGAAACGTCACCTCCTTAGAGAAGGCCTCCTGGCCTGCATGTCACTGGGTCCCTTTCTGTCATCTCTGTGGCCTCTAACACTCTCTGATAGCACCCTCCTCTCACGGGCCCTCTGTCTTCCATGGGCCAGGCAGGCACGGCCTGCTCTGCTGCTCTAGGTGGGTACACAGTCAGTGCCCAATAAGTAGTGTTCCTTGAATGAGTGAATGAGTGAATGAATGATAGCACGCCCAGAGAAAGGCTAGAAAGACCTCCCACTCACCCCGCGCACACCGTAGGAAGGGGTCTTGCCTGGGCATGGGGAGGGGTGGCGAGCACCCCGAAGTCCCACCCAGCCTCTGTGCTGGCCTCACTCCAAAGGGTGCCTGGAGGTACCACTGGCCCTGTGGGCACCCAGCCTCAGTTTCCCCCCGGGCGGTCGGGGCGCCGTCTGGGGGGCGGGAGGGAGGCCTGGGCCTGGGGGTGCCCCCCGTCCCTGGCGCAGCAGCTCTGGGCTCCAGGCCAGCTCTGGCCTCAGTGGCTCCGGAGCGCGCGCCCGCTGGCCCCAGCCGCGCCTCCACCAGCCTCTTTGCTCCACCTAGCGGCGGCCAGAGCCCAGAGGCGGGGGGGGGGGGGGGGGGGGGCAGGAAACTAAGGCACAGTCGGGACACACAGTGTCCCGAGGACACACAGAAGGGCGAGAAGGTTCAAACCAGACAGCAGGCACCCGGAAAGCACGTGTGTGTCTCCTCGCCCCAGAAACAGAGGGGGCTGGACTCAGTGGAGGGAGAGGAGGATGGTGGGGGCAGCGGCCACAGGTGGCCTACTGCTGAGAAAGGGACCACCTGCCTCATGTTCCTGCCTGGGACTCTAGGGCAGGGCAGCACTGGGACCAGACCCCAGCGCCACCACCCGCTGCAACATCACCTGTGTGATCATGGCCTCAGTCTCCTCGCTGGTAAAATGGGTACAAGTACGAGGTGGTTGGGGCTCCAGGGAGGTGAGGCGGGCAAAGCTGGCAGGCTGATGAGTGGTACATAGTTAGCACTCAATAACTGTTGGCTACTGGGTAACGTTGAATGATAATGTCACCAAGCCTCGCACACCCTCCTCCCTGCGCCCCTGCGTTACCTGTCCCCTGCCCCGGCACAGGCCTCCGCTGGTCCCTTCGGATGCTGCGCGGCCTCCTGCCCTCCTCCCCAGCTCTGATTAACTCCAGCTCGCGTCTCTCTGCCTTGGTCCCCGCGTGCCCCAGCGTGCAGCACCGGATTGGGCACACCGTGGGCATTCACTAAATGCATGAGGCTCCAGACTGCTCTCCCCATCCCGTCATTTCCACACCCAGGGAAACTGAGGCCCCAAAAAGAGGCGGCCCCAGCAGAGCCCTCTTCATCACTGGAAGGGGGTCCCAGGGAACCAGTGGGGAGGGCAGGGGAGGAGGAGTCGGTGGCCTCCTCCCCAGCCCCCTGGGGAGGGCCGGCTGCAGAGGCAGAGACCAGGCCAAATTGAAATTGATCATGGGGAACAGCTCGGCAGGGTGGAACAGACACGCGGCCACCGGGGAGTGCAGGGGCGCCCGAGCGTGGGAACGCATCCCTGCCTGCGGTGGAGAATCGTTTAATCTGCCGCGGAAGCTTCTGGCCAAGGACTCCTCCAAGGAGCAGGCGGCCAGGGGGCTAAGCAGCAGCAGCTGGCAGACGTGAGGCCACCCCCTTCACTCATTCATTCATTCACTCCTTTCCTTCTTGAGAATCTGGGGCAGAGGAGGGTGGTGGGGGTGGAAGCCTTCTCCAACTCCAGCTGAGGGTCTCCTTCCCGGGGAGACATGGGGCAGGTACCCAGAGGCTGACAGCTGGAGAAACTGAGGCACGGAGTGGTTAGAAGGTAGACGCACTTTCCAGGACCAGCCGGGCTTCCCTGAATGCCTGCGCTGGGCCCAGGGAGAGGCGGCTGCCGCGCAGTGTCGCACAGCCTGAAGAGGGCAGGGCCGGGGTTCCGCCCGGGGCTGGAGAGCTTCCCAGGGCTCTGCTCACCTCCACGCCTCAGTTTCCCACGTCAGCCTCTGAGGGGCGGTGACCGGGCACGTGGCCAGCGGGGCAGCCACGTTGTCCTGAAGCCCGCTCGACCTTGACCCGGAAGCCCCCCTCGGTGCCTGGGGCCGGGGTCGTGGCCCCAGCTCATTGCTCAGGGCCCCTCTGTAGTGAGAGCCTCGACCCCGGGATTAGGGGGCCGGGGTCAGGGGTCAATAGCATTCGCCTCGGCCCCATTCAGGCCCGGAGCGGATCCGTTCTCCCTGCCACCTCAGATTTCCTGGACAAAGGCTCCGTGGAAGGGCCAGGCGAAGGGACGGCCATGCCCCTGGGAAAGCCCGAGCAGCTCTGGGAGCGCCTCTGCCCACGCAGCCCTCGGTGGCCCAGCGAGAGGGACAATGGCTGGCCCATGCTGCAGACAGGGAAACTGAGGCTGAGAGGGGGAGCCTCTGCCCGGCCGAGAAGCCACTGTGGGAAATGGGGCTCAGGCGTGGCAGGCGGTGTCCGTGGCGGCAGGCGGGTGGGGCGGGCGGCAGACAAAGGCGGGCGGGCCGGGCCGCGGGGGCGCGTTCCGCTCGTCAGCGTCGGTTCCACTTGAGTCCACCCTGGACAGGCCAGAATAATCCCTCCCGCGGCCACCGCTGGGCCGTGACGACTTGAAGAGGGCCCCGCACGACTGACTGACGGCACGTAGGGGGCAGGGGCGCCTGGAGCCCCCGCCGACACCCCCCGAGCCCTCCACCCCCGCCCAGTGCTGGGAACAGCATCCGCGGCCAGTGGCGACAATGCCGGGGAAACTGAGTCACAGAGCAAGCCCACCAAAGCCCAGACTCCAGAGCCACTAGTGTCCCAGTGAGGTTTCCTCCCGCCCACCCCGGCTGCAAAAACCCTACGGGTGACTGGGAGGAACTAGGGGACCTGGGCCCAGCTGAGTCACCAGAATCACGGGCCTTCCGTTCACCCCCCACAGCCCCTGGGTGGCAGGTGCACACAGGTGGCCAAACAGGGCCCAGACAGGGCCCCGGGAAGCCAGTTGCTGCCCAAGGCCCATGGAAACGACTGTCAGCTGTCTGCCTCAGTTTCTCCAGCTGTCAGCTGATCTGCAGAGTGGCCTTGGAGCTCCACAGGGTGGGGGGGGGGCTCGCTCTCCGCCCCACACACCTGGGTGCCCGGAAGGATTTCAGCAGGTGGGATGGCGTCCCAGGAGGAGGGAACCGCAACAGCTGGAGCAAAGTCCCACTGGCGGGATGGTTAGGGGACTCTGCACCTTTGGGGGCCAAGCTGGGGAAACTGAGTCCCAGAGGGAGGTGGCGTGTGGGAAAATTGTCCTGCAGTTGAAAAATCCTTCCAGGGCTCCCTCGGAAGGAAAGAAGGAACCCCAGCCTGCCAATCCTCTTCCTCCCACATGAGGGTCGTCTCAGCCCACACGTCCCTCCGTCCCCCAGGCCCTGCTCAGGCAGGTGCCCTTCATCCAGAGTGTCCTTCGCCTGGGAACTTCCTCCTCTCCTTCTCACCCTCTGTCCTGGGTCCCCCGAGCCTCACATCCCCCTCTCTCGTTGACTCTGCAGCCTCTGCTTCAGGTTGGGCAAACAGTAGGTGATTAATAAAGACATTTCCAAAGCACAAAGGGATGGGGCAGTTTAAAGTGTCTGGCCGGGAACCCCGAGATCACAGCTCCAGGATCGGCCGGCTCCCTCGTGGGAAAATCTGCCTTGGTCCCCTGCAAAGGAAGGTACATACAGCCTTGGATAGGGGTCCTGGGAGGGGCCCCTTCACTCCGGGTCTGGGCCTGTCTGGCCTCAGTTTCCCCAGCTATAAAATGGGCACTGAGTTCTTCAGAACACGACCTTTCTCCCTCTGCCCGGGATCTCTGGGGACCGCTTCCCCCAACGCTCTGGGGGCCCTGCTGCGCTAATCCGCCAGGCGGCCTGCGCCTCGGTTTCCCCTCCCAGCGGCCTAATCCCCGGATTGTGGGAGGCCGGTTTTACATACATTTAGAGGCTTTTCATAATAGATTTACTGGGCCCCAGAACGGCCCTCGCCGGGCGATTAGCTGCTCAGTAATTGAAAACTCCCCTCCCGCCCCTCCGCCCCTCTCTGCTGGGCTCGGGGCGGAGGGAAGGGGCCGAGGGGGACCCCGCAGCTGTGCGGGCCCCACAGGGGCCTCCTCGTGTGCTAGAACGGAGTCTCCCTGGCTTTCCACCCGACGGAGGCTGCCAGGATCCCACAAGGATCATCGGGCTGCCGATCTGAGCCCTCAAAGGGTCAGGCTTGGACTCGAACCTGGTCCGTCCCGCCCCAACGGCAAGTGTAGCCACAGGTCCGGGAGAGGGGGCCGCACTCCCCCCATTTCAGGCAAGGACACGGACTTAGCCAGGGCATCCCGTGGGGTAGCCGGATCCTGGGGTCCCATCTTGGGACTTAGAATGCGCATCCCAGACCCTAAATCTCACTCCCTGACCCCCTGAGCACCCCCCAAGGGCCCCAGCAAGCCGGGAGGGTTCTGGAGTGTTCAGAACCTGAATAGAGTGGGAGCCGGTTGGGGGCCGAGAGCCTGTGACGCGCCCCATACCCTCCCGCCACCCCCAGCCTTCGCTGCCGGGTCCCCAACTGGGCAACTTAATTCCGCCTGTCACCAGGATGTGGGCTGGGTTTATTTATCTGGTGTATATATGTATTTTAATTTAAAGATCTGCCAGCCAGCACAGCAGACTCCCGCGGTTCCCCCTGCTGCCCGCCTCAGCTAAGACACGCCTTTCCCTGTCCCCCGGGGCCTCCCCGGAGGAGTGAACAATGGAGAATGAGGCCTTCACCTCCAGCTTTTCCTAGTTGCCCAGAAAGAGCACTTGACTTGGAGTTCACGCACAACACGCTTTCAGTCAATCAACAAACGTGCGTCGAGGGCTGGCTGACTTTGTGCCAGACACTGGGAACACGTGTGTGGGGGGGTGAGAGGCACCAAAGGCCCTGCTCCCGGGACAGCTGGCCACTTCCCTCACCAGGAACCCCCAGGCTCTGAGCCCCCACTCTGCGCCATTCTAGCCCATTTTCCAGTCGAACAAACTGAGACTCTGACAGCAGCAGAGGCCTAATCCGAGGCGGGTGGCAGAGTTGGCACTGGAGCCTGGGGTTTATCCCAGTCCCTCAGCTGTGCCCTCAGCCAGGGGTGCTGACTAACCCTCCCTGCCTTGATTTCCCCTACTGGCCTCGGAGCTGCTGGAGCCGCGGCCCAGCCTGCGCATGATGGATGAAGCTAATAACCGAGGGTGTGCAGGTATCCCGAACCATAACTCTGGCGCCAGGCAGGGCGAGGGGGCCGGCCGGGCCTTGCCAGGCAGGTCCAGCTCAGGGCTCCTTTCAGGGGCGCCCTCCCCACCAGACAATAACCTCTGAGGAGCCTCAGAGCCGCGAATAAACATTCCAGACCCACCAGGGCTGCTGCGCGCAGGCAGCTCGTCCCCAGCTGGAGGGGGGGTGGTCGGCACCTCCCCTGCCCAGCCGGCTGGACGCAGAGACATTAATGGGGGCCTCAGCTTCCCTATCTGTAAAACGGGGCTCACCTGTGTGGCAGATGGGTAAACTGAGGCCCAGCAGGGAAACACCACCCCCTCCCTAATGAAGGTCCCACTGACATCATAGGCTGGGCTGGGGCTGGGACCCAGGCCCCTCTCCTCAGAGACCAGAGCTCATGCCCTCATTGTGTAAGTGGGGAAACTGAGGCCCAGAGAGCAGAGCGGGCGTCGTAAGCATGAGAAGATGCTCAGGTAGAGGACCAGCCTGGGCAGAGGCGCAGAAAGGGGGAGACCGGCCTGGGGGAGGCCCAGCCCCGCAGCGCAGCGCGGAGGGAGGGGAAGGGGCGGGGCCTCGCGGGAGGGGCGGGGTTCGGCAGGGGTCTGCGCTAAAGGAAAGGCGGGACCAGGGGTCCGGCCTGGTGGGGGTGGGGGTGCAGACGTGCCCCCCTATTCCCTCCCTATTTGGGGTTCAAGGCCTATAGCTGGTGGGGGAGGGCGCCCCCCGTCCCGCCCCGGGCCTGCCCTTCCCCTCCCCCTCCCAGAGGCCCATGAGGCTCTCAAGCTCTTACCCGGTCAGCTGCCCGAACCACCTGCTTCTGCCTCCTCTTCCTCTCACAGGATCCCTCTTCCCGGCGGGGACAACACTTCTGATGCCTGCCTCAGTTTCCCCTTCATCCTATCAGTATGAAGGGGAAGGTGGGGGCGGAGCTGAGACAGCCATGAATCCTAAACACCCCCAGCCTCCCTGCCTCCCTGCCCTCCATCAGGGCACCCCTGGAGTGAATGTGGGGAGGATGCGGGGGTCCTGTTCAAAGGAGGTTCATGAATTCTCTCTGGAAGCTTCTGTCACCCCCAGGAGGCCCCTGGGCCACCCGGCCTCCATTCCCAGATCAAAGAGGAAGGTTCAGGGCTGTCGGGTGGGCAGCCCCTGGGGGACCCCAGCAGGGTCTCTCCCGTTCTCAGGTGGCAGAGGGAGGGGCCTGGCCCAAGATGTCCCTTCCTCAGCCGTGGAGCTGGTGACTCTGCGGTTCTGGCCTCTGGAGCCCCTGAGAGAGCTCCTGAGCGGGGAGGGGGCTGGATGCGGAGACACTCGGGGGTTTCTGCTCCCTCAGACAGGGAGAGGAGGCAGAAGGTCCACACCTCCCAACACCTCGCTGGGCAGCCCCCTGCCCAGAGCCCACGCCTGCTCTCTGGGGTCTGGCCTTTCCCAGAGCCTCCCGTGCGCGCCCCCCTCCTGCCTTCCTCAGCCTCCCAGGCTGCCCCCAGGCCCCGCCACACCCGCCCCACCCTTAATGAGGGTTGGGTGAACACACACTTGGGTGCCTCGGCTGACTGGGCTCGGGGGTGTGCACTGCCAGCCGCAGCCCTACCGATTGTCACCAACATTGCTGTAATCACAACAACCATCTCCATCCAGCGCAGCAGCTCCAGAGGGGAAACTGAGGCTGTAAGGGGCCACAGGGCTGTCCTCTGGCTGTGTCTCCCTGCCAGCCATGCCAGTCTGACTGCAGCCGCGTGCTTCCAGCTGCGTGTCATCTTGCAGTGATGCATGGCCCCTGAGGGGCTCCTGGGCTGTGAACTGGCTCTATAATTGTCCACCAGGGGCTGCCCGGCCACTTGCGGCCAAGACCAGCATCCCTGGCACCATGGCCTCCTCCCCAAACCCCCAGATACAGGTCCCGGGGGACTGGGGTGCTGACCGCGCATGACACGGGAGGTGCAGTATTTATGTGATATTCTTTTCTCTCTTTTCAGATTAGTTGGCTTCTGTATAAACATACATACAACATTTACTCATTCGATCTTCGAGCATATAGTGAGCACCTACTGTGTACTGCCCATGCTCTAGGCCCAGGAACCTGCAGTGACCAGGAGAGATACAGTCCCTGCCCTCAGGGGCTGACAGTCCAGTGCTGCAGACAGACCCGGAGGGGATAAATGAGGAAAACACAAGCAGGCCCGAGGTGGTAAACACATGCAGAAGAGGAAGGAAAGAAAGCCCCAGGAGGCAGCCTGGGAAGGATGTGTCTGGCGGGGCACAGCAGGGGCACCCCTGCGACTAGGAGGGTCCCTGAGGAAGAAGCCTGAGATGAGGGGCCGAGTGTGACTGTCTCAGTTCTGTAAGGCAGGAGGTCCCTGCTCGGCCCTGACAATGGAGGACCAGCCCCCATCTCAGGGCTGTCTGGGCCAGGGGGCGGGGCTTTGGGCAGGTCTAGCAGGGACACTGAGGCTCAGAGGGGATGGTGCCCTGCATCAGGAGACTGAGATGGCCCTGCCCTGGGGGTCTGAGGGAGGAGGCAGGGCCCCGTGCAACCTCAGCACTCCTCTGCCCCCCTCCTCCGCCGCTCCGACCCCCTGCCCGAGGCCGGGCACTGAGGCGGCAGTAACGGGCTGCGGGAGGGAAATCACTTTCCTCTCTGGAAGCTCCAGGCCGGAAAAGGCTCTGCATGGGACACGCATATCGATGGCCACTCAGGGGACCTGCAGGAGCCGGCATCAGGGTCTGGCCACAGCTGGGGTGGGGGCCTTGGGGTCACTGGTGGTGCGGAGGGGCCCCCACACCCTGCAGGGACATCACCATGCAGACCCTGGAGGGAGTGGCACTCTGCATGTGACTGGTGTCTGGCAAGGGCATGGGGGAGGTTCCTGAGAGACACAGGCCCAAATGCATGTGTCTGGCTACACTGGGGGCACACAGTGCAGGGGCCTTCCCAGGCCACATGGCTGATGACAAGTTCCAGGGAGACTCCTTGTGGTGGACCAGGCACATGTCCCAGGACAGACCAAGAGGGAGAGAGCCCAGTGGTGGTCTGTGGGGAAGGCTTCACAGGCAGGACGGCCGTGCAAAGGCCCTGAAGTTCGGAACAGAGCTGCAGAGCTGCTGTTCTTGTATTTACCCAAACACCTTTTGTGCTAAAATTGTGTCTCAAAAATAGTAAAATTGTTGGCCGGGCGCGGTGGCTCAAGCCTGTAATCCTAGCTCTCTGGGAGGCCGAGGTGGGCGGATCGTTTGAGCTCAGGAGTTCGAGACCAACCTGAGCAAGAGCGAGACCCCATCTCTACTATAAATAGAAAGAAATTAATTGGCCAACTAATATATATAGAAAAAATTAGCCGGGCATGGTGGCACATGCCTGTAGTCCCAGCTACTTGGGAGGCTGAGGCAGCAGGATTGCTTGAGCCCAGGAGTTTGAGGTTGCTGTGAGCTAGGCTGA